>CAUYTI010150449.1:0-94897 GCA_963575145.1 Galago senegalensis | reverse complement strand
CATACATATACCACAGCTTGTTAATCCATTCCTGGGTTGATGGGCATTTGTGTTGTTTCCACATTTTGGCAGCTGTAAATTGAGCTGCAATAAACAGTCTAGTACAAATGTCCTTATGATAAAATAATTTTTTTTTTTTTTGCAGTTTTTGGCTGGGGCTGGGTTTGAACCCATCACCTCCAGCATATGGGGCCAGTACCCTACTCCTTTGAGCCACAGGTACCGCCCGATAAAATATATTTTTTTCTTCTAGGGGGATGCCCAGCAAAGGGATTGCACGATCAAATGGTAGGTCTAATTTGAGTTTTTTGAGGATTCTTTATACTTCCTTCTGAAAAGGTGGCATTCGTTTGCAGGCCCACCAGCAGTGTGAAAATGTTCCCTTCTCTATGTGTATTCATGTAAAAATACAGCGTCAAACTACACGAGGCCAGCACTGCCAGGAAAAGTATTTAGAGGCTTCAGCTCACATCTGTCAGACATGGCAGACACAGCAGCCAGATAATCATTGAGGAGTCAGTTAAGGTCAAATACTCAGCAATGCCCAGTTAAACAGCTATGTGCTCAATGACAGAATATGCATTCCTATCAAGGTCACATGGAACAGTCACCAAGACAGACAGAATTCTTGATCAGAAAAATAGAATATAACTACATTGAAAGAACAGAAATCATACAATATCACTGTTCAGTCAATAAAGGAATTAAACTAAAACTGAGTAATAAAAAGAAAACTGGAAAATACGAAAGAGTTTGGAACTCAAACAACAAATTTCTAAATAAATATTGGTTGAATCAGAAATGTTATTAAGATTTAAAAATATTTTGATTTAAATTAAAAGAAAAACACACGTTATCAAAATCTGTAGGATATACCAAACACAGTGCTAACAGAAAAAAAAAAAGTTATATTAGAGATGTCAATTCTGAGAAGAATAAAGATCTAAAGTCAATAGTCTATGTTCTTGCCTTAAGGAACTAGAAAAAGGAAAAAAATTCCAAGTAAACTAATGAAAAGAAATAAAATTTAAAACAGAAATCAAATTAGTTAAAAAGAGAAAATCAATAGAGAAAGCTGATAAAACAATAACAAATTCTTCAAAAATATCAATGGATTAATAAACTTCTAACCAGATTAACTAAGAAAAAAAAAAGAAATGAATTACTAAGATCAGAAATGTAAAAGAAGTTATCACAGCTGATCCCATGGACACTGAAAGACGCTACAAATGACTTCATGCCTCAAAATGTGCCCTCAAATTGGTAACATAGTTGGAATAGAAAATTCCTTGAGAGACATTATCTACCAAAACTCATATAACAAGGAATAAGTAATAAAATACGCTTATATTTATTAAAGAAATTTAATGAATAGTTTAAAAGCTTCTCAAACAGAAAGCACCAGGCTGAGATAGGTTCCTTGGTGAATTCTAAAAATGTTTAAGAAAGAAATTAAATGGATTTTGATAATCTCTTTCACAGATAGAAGCAGAGAAAAATATTATAAATATTATACTCCCCAACTTGTATGAGGCCAGCATCACACTAATATCAGTCAAAGATATTAAAAGAAAAGAAAACTGTAGTCCAATCTCCCTCATGAACATGGATGTAAAAATCCTCAACAAAATATTATCAGATAAAAATCAAGTATATAAAAGGAATCATACCCCCAACCCAGTGGGAATTTGCCAAAGAGCACAAGATTGATACAATGTTTCAAAATCTATGAATGTGATTAAACACATAAACATACTTTTAAAATCGTGTTACCACAAAAATAGATGCAGAAAATTAATTTAGCAAATTCTAATACCCACTTATGAGAAAAATTCTCGGTAAACTAGGACTAGAGGTGAATGCTTCCAAACTGAAGGGGAAATATATTTTAAAAACTCTGTGGCTGACATCCTACTTAATGCTGACAAACTGGAAGCTTCCTCAGTAAAATCCGAAACGAGGCAAGATGTCCCCATCATCATTCCTTATCATCATTATACTGGAAGTCCTAGTTTATACAATAAGACAAGAAAAGAAGATAAAAGATACTCAAAGTGGGAGATACCAGCAGGAGGCACGATCACCTCTGTAAACCAACATAATTTCCCCAAACCTCTTGAATCTAACAAGGGAATATAGCAAGGTTGCAAGGTACAAGGTAACATTCAAAGTCAAACACATTCCTATACTGCATTGATCAAGTGAAATTTGAAATTAAAAACACATAATACCAGTTTCACTAACATACAAAAATTTAAATATTTAGATCTAAAGATAGCAAAATACATACAGGATCCACATAAGGAGAACTACAAAAATGTGACGGATGAAATAAAACTAAATAAATGAAGAAATAGTCTGCACTTATGAATAAGAAAAATCAATAGTGTCAAAATGTCAGTTATTTTCAAATTGATCTATAGGTTCAATGTAATCCCAGTAAAAACCCTAGAAAGTTATTCTGAAAAATGCAAGACTATAGAGACAGTAAAAAGATCAGTTATTGCCCTGGGTTAGAGTAGAGATAGAAGTGGAACACTCAGGAATTTTATTTTATTTATTTTCTTTTTTATTTGACTTTTATTATTTATTTCTTTATTTGAGACAGAGTCTCTGTGCCCTGGGTAGAGTGTCATGAGGACATAATAGTTCACAGCAACCTCAGACTCCTGGGCTCAAGGGATACTTGTGCCTCCACTTCCCAAGTAGCTGGGACCACAGGCTCCTGCCACAATGCCCAGTTAGTTATTTAATATTTTTAGTAGAGGGGGGTTTTACTCTTGCCCCTGGCAGGCATTTTAGAGCAGTTAAAATACTTTGTACAACATACGTCATCACATACTTTTCCAAACCCATAGAACATACAGTACCAAAAATGCACCTTAATGTAACGTAGGAATTTTGAGTGATTATGGTGTGTTGATGTCAACTCATCTGTTGTCATAAATGTATCATCCTGGTGGGGGAGTTTTGTAGTAGAGGAATTTATGTCTGTATGGAGTTCGGAGTCATATGAGAAATCTTTGTACCTCACCCTCAATTTTACTGTGAACATAAAACTAAAAAAATATAAAAACATTAAAGAAGTCCACCACATGCTTTCCGGTTGTGGATAGTGGACTGAAGAGGGACAGATGTGTGTGCACGGAGACCAGTTACAGAGCTGCTACAGCATCCCGGTGGACAAGAGGGCAGCTTGAGCAAGGGAGAACACAGGAGGAATAGGCAGAACTGGAGACTAAATGCATCTGGGGGCTACTGAGGGCAAGTGCTTGGTGACTCTGTGGGGTTGGAACATGGATGGAAGTGTCAGAATGACTTGCAGGTTGCTGTCATGACTGGTAGATTAACCTGCAAAGACGCTGGCTCCTTCTATTCTTTTTATTTTGTGTGCGTGCATGTGAACTGTGCCTTTTTCATCACTGATTTTACTTCCGCTTTCCCCATTTTGTTTTTCTTGGACCAGAGCTTAATTTGACTTCCCTTCTCTTTTCTTCTTCTCTTCATGGCACTTCTGTCCCTCTTCTCTGTCCTGCCCCATCTGTTCTCACCTCTAATCCTCTCCTCTCCTCTTTCTTGTTACTACTTTTTATCTTTTCTTAGCTGCTCTGTCTTACTCCATAAATGTACACATCAAATACTATGTTGTCACAGGTTGGTCTCCCTGGAAATAGACACAGAAGCAGAATTTGGTGTGCAGGATATTTATCAGGAATAGACCTGTGTGGATCAGAGGGGAAGAGGCCGGGCTGGAGTCAGAGAGGAAGTCCAGTTACAGTGCAAGTTAACAGAAACTTTAACAACTCCACAGAAAATGCCAGAGAGAGGAGGACCGGACTTTTCCCCAAGGTGGGGCTTTTGTATCTGTCCTGAGCCCTGTGACTGGAGGGCTGCTACTCTGGGGATGTGAGCTTTCGGGGGCAGGGGGAGGAGGATCTTTCTTTAACAGAGTCAGACCACCCCAGGATGCTCACAGTGGGAGGCTGTCTGCTGACAGCACTCCTAGAGGCTGAGTCTACAAACCTTTCTAGAAAGCAGACTCAGTGCATCTCTGGGCCACTATATATCACTTTCTGATTATGACGTATCTATGTCTCCAACCATGGCTGCTCCTCAAGCTTCTGTACAAACGACCTGATGTCTCTGTTCTGATGTCTCATACATCTCAATCTTAGATACCATTTTCCTCCAAACTGCTCCTAATGTTCTAGCCAGTTCCATAAATAGCACCATTATTAGTAACTCAAGCCAAAAATCCCCAAGTAATTCCTTTCTCCCTTTTTGACTAGCTAACATCAGATCCCCATCAATATGTCATTTTTCTTCCAAAATACACATCAATATCCATATCCAGTGACCATTCTCCTAATTCATCATCGCCTCTTCCCCAGTCTGTGGAAGTGCCCTACTAATCTGTCTTCCAACATTCATAATTAGACAGCTGGAGCACGTACTCCACACCGCAGAGAGATTCATCAAAAAATAAAATAAATCAAATCTTTCAAATAATAACATAGCTTGCTACTCTCCTTTTAACCTAATTTTTAACAGCTTTGTTAAGATCAAATTCACATTCCATACAATTCACTCATTTAAAGTCTATTGTGTGCAATTAAATTATGTTTTACATATCCACAGAATGGTGCAACCATAACCACAATCAATTTTAGAACATTTTTATCATCTCAAAAAACCCACAAAATGTTATACCTTTTCCCCATCACTCCCAAGGCCTTCCCTCCTCCCAACCCAGAACATTATTCTTAAAATAACATTCTAACTCTTTTTATGACCCCTTTACCTACCATGATTGGGTCCTACTTATCTAAAAGTTTCCCTATCAAGATATATCCTTCTCTTATGATTTTCTAGATATTTCATCCACTGTTCTCCAATCAAAACGTCAAACTCACCTATGCCTAAGTATTTTCTTTTTGAAGTCCTTCTGCATGGAATTCCCTTTCTTGGGGTTTCTGCATGTCATTCAAACTTACGTTCAACTGTAGTTCCTTTAATGATGTTTTAACTGTGCCAGGTGTATCACCTTACCTTTCTTAATTCTGTCATTGAATTTATCAAGATCTGTATTTATCTCATTTACTTGTTAATTTACATGATTCTCCTTGCTGCCCCATTCCTTGAGAGTAAGATTTTTAAAAGCAGGAAAATTATCTGATTATTAAATTGCTATTTTACTAGCACCTAAGACAAATTTTGCCTGTTGTACAATAGATATTCAATACATATTTTTGCTTCCCTGAATTAATTACTTGTAGTCAAAATTTGCTGGGATAAAAAAGATTGAGAAAGAGAAGCTCTACAAAGGATGTTGAATTGAGTGTTAGATTTCAGTTGGAGATTCTTTCTAGGTAACTAAGTAGTTATGTCCAGTGAACATTAGAACATGGGGGTAAACAACTCAAAAAGAAAGACATGGGCTGAAAACATTAACTGAGCCCTTAGAGGGCCCCAGGGGCTGTTACCAGTGCTGAAGGTTGGACTTAAGCTAAGAAAGTTGATGTTAATAAATTACAACCACTGAAAAAATAGCAAAATCAATGTAAACCAAAAGATGGAAGTGAATGTCCTTGATGTTACATATAAGATATGTTTTCTTATAAGTTGTTTATTCTACATTTCAATAAAGGAAAACATTATTGGTGAAAATTGGATTAACAGAGCAGAATCTCGTTAAACCAAATGACATCTGCCATCACAATGCCTGAGGGAAGATGAGTGGCGCCTCCTTGTTCCTCTTCCCTGGGTTCTAGATAGTTACCACATCCTGCCCTTTCTGTAAATTAAGTGTATTTCCTGTTTCCTGTCTTCTCCTTACCCCTTTATTAGGCCTATGTTGTTTGCCAATTAGTGTAATTTGAATAGTGTTCTTCTCCAGATTCTTATGTTGAAGTACGAAACACCAGTATCTCAATATGACATGATTTGAAATGAGTCATTGCAGAAAATTAAAATGATAAGGACAACAGGGTGTACCTGAATCTGATCTGACTGGTGTTCTCAAATTTAGACCGAGAGACAGGCACACGGGGAGGACATGATGTGATGATGCAGGCAGGCACTGGGAGCACATTACATGCCAAGAAGCACCAGAGCTTACCCACCAACCCCCAGGAGCCAAAGGAGAGTCAGAGAAAAGACCCACCAGCTCTCAGATGGTGGCACTGAGCCTACCCCTTCATCTTGGCCTTCTCTCCCCCAGAACTGTGGCACAGAAGACTTTCTGTTTTTTAAGACATCCTATTTTTGGCACTTTGTAAGAGCATCTCTGGAAGACACACACACCAGTCTATTAGCTGTGATTTTTCTGACTTCATCTTTCTCCTCTTTCATGTGAAACAGTCACTGGCATAATTATTCAACAGGAATAATTTTGATAATTATTCTAACATGATAATTATTCCAATTATTTATGCCTCTCTCCTACTTAAAATATTTAGTGACTTTCCATTGCCTAGAGGATAAAATGTAAATTCAAGCTCTGTCATAATCAAGGACTTTTTTCTATTGAGCACACACATCTTATTTCTCAGAAGAAAATGACTTTGTTTCAGTGAATATGCCACTTTCTCAGGCCCACAAATGCATGCTAGTCTTTTTTTTTTTTTTTTTTTTTTTTTTACAAACAAGGCTCTCCTTTCCTTTACCCATTGGACTTAAACCTACTTATTTTTTAAGTCTTAGCTTCTTTATTCCATTAGGTGGGAACATCACTAACGGCAGATTTAGGCACTCTTTATTCCATGCTTCTATTATACTGTGTAAATACCACCATTAAAAAGTCCCACAATGTTCCACAATTTTGTGTTTGCATATATGTCTACCTATCAGGCAGAACCAATGAGCATAGGATAATTTTCTTAATCTTAGTAGCACAAATGCCTAAGTCTTTTAGCAAAGATTCTTTTTCTTTACCTAACTTTGAAGAAAGTAGCCCAAGTGTGTTTTTATAGGAGTATCAGAGATTCCTGTAGGAGGCAAATCAATCCTGACACTCTATTTCTCGCTGTTTTGGAAAGATATCATTCTCATCAACATTGAAAACTGACAGAAATCACTTTTTTTTTTTTTTTGGCAAATACCAATGCTAGATACACAAGAGATCTTTTAAACTGAGTTCCTCTATCTGAATTATGCTAACCTATTTTTGCCATAGGTCTGAGTTCAATGTACTTCTTTTAAGAATTTGAGACTTTTAATATTTTGATTTAAAATATTTTAATTTCTTATAATTTACTTTAAATGTGCTTAAACATAATTTGATCCATGATTCTACTAGGCTTACTTTGGCACCAAACTCATTTGTAAATGCATTTATTACTTACCGAAATGTTTAAAGTGAAATTACCACACACTCCATGCATGAGATGAATTTTGTTCATACGATGGGGAGCCACACTCACAGGCCATAATCTTATGATACTGAGAGCTTAAAGGGAGCAATAGCCAACTAATCAAATAATCATACATATAATTGTGTAATTAGAGGAAAGATGAGTGACGTGATAAAGAAGTTAGTGTACCTTGTAAAGCTAAGAACTAGCAGTTGACACTGAAAGGTATTTCCAAAACATGAAAAATGGGTAAAGTAAATAGGGCAATGACTGGGGAAGAGTGTCTTGAGTATTAGGAGTGGCACGTGCAGGTGTGCTGAGGTGAACGGAGGCTTGGCATACAGAAGGAATGAGAGCAAAGCAAGTGTGATTCTAACATAGGGGTTGAAAGACATATGACAAGAGATTGCAAACACCAAAGCAGAGTTTGATACGAATTCTCTTATTGACGTTAGCCTGTACTAATTGCTGGGTTACAGATTTTATCCATAAGACAAACAAAAATTAACATATTTAAATGGGGGGCTAATGGAATGACTTTTTCAAAGAACCTGTGGATACACTGTAGAGAGAAATTATAAAGGTAAATGTGGAAAGAACTGGTAGAAAGTCAGTAAAGGAGACAGGACACATGACAGTCGTGACTGAGCAGTGGGGACAAGGGAGAGATTGAGAAGAGTGGCCTCACTTGAGTGCATAGTCCTGAAAATAATATGACAAACTATATAGGCATGTGTCTACGAGTGTCCAAAGATACTCTCATTTTCTGTTTTGTTCAGATAAAATTCCACGTTATTTTCAATATACTTCTAAGCAAGAGTATACAGCAGGAAGATGTGCATGAATTTTTTAAAAAAGTATAAACAGAATGCAAGTTTGAATAAATAGGATGAGGCGATATCAAGAGTAGGAACAAAGGAACATTTGCTCCTTTGAGCTATACTAGTTAAATGTTAGGTAGGGAAGAAAGCTCCAGAACAAGACGGAACAGAGGCCGATACCTGAGTAGATTAGTGCAACAGCACACAAGGAAGAGAAATCCCGCATTTCAGTAACAAAGGGTGGCAATCTGTGTTAATTAAAATGTCAGTATTAAGTAAAATGGGTTTCCCAAGTCCATCGGAATTAGAGACCTTAGAGAAAGTCATTGCTATAAAATGATGGAGATGGATATCAGCTGTCCATGAATTGAATAGAATTGTACCCTCTAGTTGTTTTTTCAAAACATAAAATACAATTATGTATTCGTAAAAAAGTAATTATTATTAATTTGTAGGTCGACTGAAATTATCCTCCCAAGTAAAAATGTACATTTATCTATGTATTATTAAGTATTCATCAGTAGCTTGTACCTTTACAATAAGGTGAAAGCATTTCCCACAAATATGTTTATTTTTGAGATTAAAATGAAAAGGTAACTCAGGTCTGCCTATGTTTAATTTCTTTCTCAAAGCAGTTTTAAATCAAATAATTATTTCTCCAGAGTGATGTTTTTAATGTCACATTTTTTTCCTGTGTTAATTTGTTTTGCTTTAAAATAAATTAATGCACAACATAAATAATAGATTATTTGCATGAGTGATGATGGTAAAAGTAATGCCAAACTTGCTCTAGAAAAATAAAATTTAGAAAAAAAATTGGTAATAAAATTTATTCAACTTTAAATGATTAAAGGACTACATGATCCAGTCTGTCTGGCTCCTTCCATGGGCCTCCCTACTTCCTTCCTCTCTCTCCTCCCCTTCTCTCCCTTCCTTCCTTCCTTACCAACTATAGTTAAGTAGGACAAATTGGTCATCTTCTGCACTTACTTAAACTGCTCCATCTGTCTCAACTTAGCCTTTGACAAAGATTATTCTCCAACATTTGAGAAGATTGAACCATGTGAAAGAGATGAAAAAAAAATAATTCAAATTGATAAATCATTTAAAATAAAGAAGTAAACCCACATGAAAACAATATAATGAAGGAGATTTGAAAAACAATGGAATTAAATTTTAGAGGTGACAACTTAAGAAATATGTTAAACACTAAATTAGACATAGCTAGAGAGAGAATTGGACAAATG
Organism: Galago senegalensis; assembly: GCA_963575145.1. Taxonomy (NCBI): domain Eukaryota; kingdom Metazoa; phylum Chordata; class Mammalia; order Primates; family Galagidae; genus Galago; species Galago senegalensis. The sequence continues at coordinate 85,477 of CAUYTI010150449.1, read as the reverse complement.
GAATCTAGAGCTGATGAAATTATCCAGAATTCAACAAAGAGATTAAACCTATTAAAAAAATTAGCAGTGAGGCATGAACAACAGGGTAATTAGGTCAATTATAAGCAAAATATAAACAGTAGGAATGAGATAATGAAAAGAATTTGCAAATGGTAAATGCTAAGAATTTTTTTCAAAAATTTTTCAAGAAATATTTCATGTAAAATTTCACCCCAAATATGGACATTAAAAATTAAAATAAATTTACACTTCAAGGAATCCTGCTAAAACTATACAATACCAAAAATGAACAGAAAAAATTTTAAAACTAAAACAGCAAAAGAACTGATTATTTATGTAAATAATTAGGATGCTATAAGATGGGCAGTGCCCGTAGCTCGGTGGGTAGAGTGCTGGCCACATATACCGAGGCTGGTGGATTTGAACTCGGCCCACACCAGCTAAACATCAATGACAACTGCAACAAGAACAACACCAAAAATAACTAGCTGGGCATTGGGGCAGGTGCCTATAGTTCCAACTATTTAGGAGGCTGAGGCAAGAGAATTGCTTGAGCCCAAGAGTTTGAGGTTGCTTTGAGCTGTGACATCACTGCACTCTACCGAGGACAACAAAGTGACACCCTGTCACAAAAAAAAAAAAAAAATGAAAAAGATGTCATTTTCTTAAAGTATCACTTTAAAATAAAATTTAAATAATTTTACTTAAAAATACTAGAAAAATTATGATTCTTCTTGTTGCTAAGAAAAGACCTTCACTAAATATTTCAAAAATGAAAAGAGTAAATGTATCTGTGCATGCTAAATGGGTGTCATGTTATTACAGTTCATGATTTTATAGACTGCTGTAATTCATGTTGTTCTGATGACTGAAAAGTGCCTCAATTAAATCTGAGCTTCCTTTAGTAAGCCATTGTGGTCTCCCACGCTGTCTGTAGACTTAACACTTGAGGTGAAATGTCCTTTCAATGCCTTGTTTATAAACTCACCATTGTGGTTTAATGTTGTATCTTGCATCATGGTTTTATATATGAACATACATGTGAGATTTTCATTTTTTTAGGGTAACTGTGAAGCAGGATATTCCCAGAGTTCTTCATCCCTCAGGAATAATCTTGGAGAAGGAATTGTCGCTGCTATTGGCAAAACTTAGAAGAGCAAGATTATTGGCAATACCCCAGGAATCTGCAAAAATGTATAGATGGGACTAATTTTGTATAGATGTACTAATTTCTTGCAGGGCGACCCTTCTGAGCTTGCAGGGTGCTGCTACTATGACCCAAAACACATGGGCAGCTGGGTGCTGGTCATGGGTTCAGGGTGCATGAAGGCCTTTGTTTCTAGACCAGTCCTGCAGTATTCAGCAATATCCGCACTAATGATGGGTAGCACGGGACTCTGGAGGGTCCTGAGTGGCTCAGAGACTTCCAGGTGCATAAAAGGATGTCAGTGAAACTGCTACAGAGAAGGAGGCTTCAGGGGACAGTAAGGAGAATGCCATTATATTGAAATTTGAAAATATTGTAGGTTGTATTTGTCTTTGTTGTTATTTATTTGTTTCATTTTGTTTTTTGTTTTGTTTTTGCAGGAGCCTCATTCCAAGTGGACTTTTCAAGTAACAGCATAAATAGGCTTACGTGAAATTTGTAATTGAGAAATGTGTTCCCTCTAGGACCCAGAAGTTCTAAGAGATGTTTCATTACACACCTGCTGAGATCAATAATTGTGTCTTGATAGTGTCTGGAATGGAATACCCTTCGATTTACCAAATAATTTTTAGAAATGTTATTGAAGTTAACAAAGCTTTGCAGTATCTGTGAGGCAATTGATGCTTCCCATTTTTGTGAACTCTTTCCTGATGTTATGTCCAGAATAAGAGCATTAAACATATGTTCTCTGAAGAAGATGATTTCAGCATGGCACCTTATCTGTGCACTTAAAGTTGGATATTGGTTAAAATCTTTCCTGCAAGGTCTGGATGAAGTACCACATGAGTAGCTGAGTAAAACTGTCCCTTCAAAGAGAAAAACGAATTCTGGCTTAAAGCTTATTCAAATAGGCAACAAATAGAATGTACTAGCCAAGTCTATGACGGGAAGGTGTTCACTTACTGCCTATTGAATGGTGCTCGTAATTTCAGCAATGTTGGAAAGGGGATCCTTGTGGGTCGGCTCACAGGATTATGCCTTCTAATCCACCTTCCAATCCACCATGAGGCACCAGTTGTTTTTCTAGGTACAAGAACAGGTTAAATTTCGGCTGCTACATGTGAGGACAATGACCCCTTCTCTAGACGGGTACTGCAAAATGAGCTTCATTCCTTAAAGCCTCTAGGTGATTTTTTAGTGCTGTATTAACTATGTTATCCAGAGGAAAGGCCCATGGGACCATTTTTATTTGAGAAAAGTTTTAAGTATCAAAGTCCTAATCAATTTTAATTTATTATTTATTGCACTAGAGTCTGCAAGCCCACCCCAAGATGTCTTAGGACCATGGGTGCCATAATTGTAAGGAAATTAGGGAATAAAGTTGTTCTAATATCTTGGGGAGCCCACTCTGACATGCTGAGGGTCTTCTTCCTAGGGCTTGGTGGGGCGAAACGACTAATTTAAAATTATTGGGAAAGTTATAGAGAATAATAGACAAAGACAAAGAGATAGTTTTTAAGAGCAGCAAGGATTCACCAATAGTGACGTGAATCGCACCTGTTTGTCCTGTATTCAATATATAGTGAACCATTCACATTTTATTTAAATGTTGTAGGATCCACAGGTGAAACATGACTCTGCCCCAGTATTCATTAGAGCTAGGAATATTAGCCAATAAGTGCATTTCAACACATGTTAAATTTAATTTTAAACCTATGTCATTGTGGCAGAAAGGTCAGTCAGTGTCTTTTAATCTTTTTGTTATATGAATTATTTAATAACATTGGATTTCTAACTGGGTCCACTTGTGAGCCTCTTTTTCCGTTTTTCCTTCTTCTGCCTGCATCCAGTAGGGGACAGAGCTGTCACGACACTGCTCATATTTATAAATTTCTTCCTTTGGAGAAACTTAACCTTTGTCAGTGATTATTTTATAGAGTTTTAGGACAAAGGCTTAAATTGGCCTAGAATTTAAGCCCTTGACTTTTTCACTGAAGTGGTGCTGGTGGTTTTTCCTGTAACACTGAGAAGCAGGATGTTTGTTGTGACAAAGACACATTCGTCACCAATGGCAAAGTCACTTTGCAGGGTCCTAGTGACTCTCTTTCAGGAGAGTGGATTCAGTCTGCCACATGGCAACGGCTTTTCCTTCACAAGAGCAAACATCTAGTGGGCCTGCATGGCGCACAGCATTTCACTCCTCCCCCAGAGCAAAGCAAAGAGTGGGGGACCAATGATTTTTTCACACCCACAGCCAACAGTTACAGGGTCAGTGCTATTCCTTGAGTACAGCATTAGTCAGGGGTTATATGTAAGAGTGGAGACACACTCATCGATCTGAGACACGCAGATAGAAGCAGATGACCCAGGGTCACTGGAGGGTCTCACCCCTTACTCTTGCCCCTGAACACACTTAAAACTTTTAACTTAGATCAGGATAAATCTGTAACTAAGACATACTAGAACTCAGCAAGTAAAGCACAAAGCCACACAGATCCGAGTGCAAGTTTACCAGTGGGCGGCCCTGCACCTCAGGACCCTGCAAATCAAAGGGCGTGAAAACCCCACAGATGTCCTGGGTGGCTGCCCACATACTCTTTTCACTGGCCAATGGTTGTGTCACCTTGCCAAGGGAGAATGGACCTTCACTCCCAAGAGCTGGTTCAGATGTCAAGAATAATATACAATGTGCATACCGAGAAGGAACGAAAAGGTTTATTACTCTAGGGAGAGCAGGACGTGCTCCTTAGCAGGGTCAAGAACATTGTGAGAGCACAGGGGAAAGAGCCTGGCTTGGGGTTCTACAGCAGGTAGGGGTGGCCGTGGGGTTAAGGTTCCCCCCTGCATGTTCACTGATGTTTGTGGGGTTCAGACTTCCAGCTGATGCTAAAGAGGAGAGCATCTGGGCATTCTTACTAATGTGCTAAGATGGGGCCAGAGGGGAAAGAGATAGTGGTGCAGTTTGAAAGCTGCCAGCAGCTGAACATCAAAGATGGAGTCGGACTGTGACAAAATGCAGGAGCAAAGGCCCTGAGGCAGGGAGGACATAAAATTCTGAAGAAACACAACTTGTGACTAAGTGTCAAGAGCAAAGGTGGAAATAAAAAGGGAAGGATATGGTGGAATGAGTTAGTTATCTCATGCCTTTTGAGACGTCTTTGCACAGACACGTGGGTCTTAGCATGCTGCTTGGAATGAACTTAAACTCCTGAATCTCCTGAGCCTCCTGAGTAGGTAGAACTAAAGTTACACCACCAGGCCCAGCTTATTTCATCCTTTCTTTGTAGAAGTAAAAACATCTATCTTTTGACAGGAAAATACCACAGAGAAACCTGTATCAGAATGCATACGAAGATACTTCAGCCGCGATTGGGATATGTCTTATTGTAGCTTTGTATGTTATTTACTTTTTCTACTTGCTGAGTAGAAAGTTCCCAGGGTATTCAGGGATAAGAAAAAGAGAAAATAACAGTGTTCTTGTCCAATCTTGTTAACTTGCTATTTTATTAATTTTACTAACATTTATTTTAGTTTGGTTGTTGTCTTTCTATTTCCATTTAAATGATATGTATTAATAAATGAGATATATTTTCTTATAATACACACGTACACAAAATTCTGAAATTTGCATAGCAAGGTAATTGCTTATTTTAGGTCAATTTAAAGGATTTGTTTTTTAATGATGACTGGGTTTTGCCTGCACAGAGAGCTTTTTCAGAGGACTCTGTGTTCATTGCCACATTGTACCATCAAACTATTCTTATGAGAATAAATAGCATATTGATGATATGTATAAATGCATATGACATATTTGTTTATACCCATATGCACATCTTTGTGCCCCAGTTCATATATAAAACTAAAACACTATTTTAACTTGCTCAAAACTAGGTATCAGAAATAAAATCCCTTTTACCTTACAGGCCAATACTTTATTAACTGTGGTATACTCCAGTTAAAAAAATCAAAATGTCTATTCGTTTCAACCACTATTAGGTATGTATCATAGTCAGATTCCCTTCTCCCCCCCCAAAAAAAAGAGAGAAAGAGAATCCATGCTATGTATTTGGACAAAGTTCATTTAAAGCAGGGATTCAATTCTGCGGGTGCTGGAGAACTGGAACCGGCAGAGGACGACTCAGAGCAGAGACCGCAGGAAGCAGCCAGTGGTCCCAGGAAGCAACAAAGGGACTCAGTGCTTGAAGGCAGGTCCTGAGGTCCCTCTGAGGAGGGGCTGCTGCCCACCTGATGCTGGCTCCTTTGAGGAATTGCAGGAAGCCTGGCTCTGGGAGTGGAGAGAGTATTGGCAGCTGGAACCAAGTGCTTCTGCAGGAACCAAGAGCCCCTGGCAGGGGGACACTAGAGGCACAGCGGGAGGATGGGAGAGGACAGCCCTGATCTGCCTGCAAACTTCTCATCACAGGGGGCTCAGACCACAGAAGATGACAGGAGGCAACCGACCAAAAGAGAAATGGAATCTTCGTTTTAGCGCTGGCATTGTAAGGATGTAAAGTTTGGAGGAGAGAGACTCTAGCTTATTAATGTAACCATGTGGAAAACGGTAAATTCAGTCTGTGGATTTATAATGTGGCTCACCGTAAATAATAATGTCATGTGTAGAAAGGAGTGAGGAGCCGCGTTATGCTCAGTAGAGCCACAGCGGACGCATGTGAGAACTGAGGCCTCAACGTGCCCTCCACTCAGTAGAGCAACAGTGGACGCATGTGAGAACTGAGGCCTCAACTGCGCCCTCCACTCAGTAGAGCAACAGTGGACTCAAGTGAGAACCGAGTGCCTCAACCACGCCCTCCACTCAGTAGACGCAACAGTGGACGCATGTGAGAACCCAGCGCCTCAACCGCGCCCTCCCAGCCCTTCAGAATAGAGTGATTTTTGGCAACTCACACTGCTGGTTCATATTGTGAGAAGGATCCGAGTGCAAGATTCTCAAACTCTATAGGTCATTTCTGAAACTTCCTTTGAAATACTCCTGACTTGGTAATAGTACAATTCACTAGTGCAATAGTACAATAGTACAATTGTACACTAGTACAATTCAACAATTATATATCAAGCATTTACAATTTTCTAAGTGTTACATGGTTAAAATAAAGCACTTAGGAGTCTTAAGAACAGAGTAGATTTATGGAATGCCCCATCCTCCTGAAATATAATAAAAACACTTGATGATAATATCTAGAACATATAAATAATTTTAAAATCAAAATAGATAGTATTATCGAATGCTGGACAAATTTAAAATCCAAGCTAGTCCCCCGTCTCTTCCTGTATCCCCCTCCCTCCCTTCCTCTCCGTGTGTCAGCTTCCCTTGGTGCTGCTCTTCCAGCAACACGAGCTGATCGTGTTCTCACACAGCTCACACAGGTGTTCCCCCTGGATAGGCCAGTGTGCTCCCGAGCACAGAGCTCGCCGAGGCTTGAGGTCACTGCCATTGTGCTGCTTCCGCCAGCAGGCTGCCACTTCCAGATGGTGGTTCCCTGTCCTGTTAGACCTGAGCAACTAACTCATAAAAGGAGGCCTCCTCCTTTCATGGCTCGGAGACTGGAAGACGAGTTTGTATTGGCTGTACAGAAAATAGCAGTCACTGTCAGCTAAAGCATAACCCATCAATTGTAAACGAAGTGTAGGGAGCGGCCGACACAGCAGAGCGGAAGCAGTGCGCACTCACCGCTCTGAAGGAGGGATGGACAGATGGACCGGCTTGGATCCCTCCATCGTGAATCCTCAAAGAAGAGAAAGGAGATCCTGAAAGTGAAGAAGAGAGAAGAGGGGTGATCCCTGGGGCAAGGTCTGAAGGTACTTGGGGGAATTGTCCACAGTGGAGAAGGGGCAAGGGAGAAATCCTGAGGGCTTGGTACTCTGCGATAGACACAGCAACCCCAGTGGCCAGCGGCTCCCCCACCACAAGAGCCTTCAAACTGACCAGGGATCTGCTTGGTCCTGAGCAGTACCAGACGCGAGTGGCTGGAGTGGGTCCTGCTGGCTTCTGATCCCATGTTTTTGCATTAGATTCTGTTCTGTGTTCTCAACTCTAGGGCATGTGGTGGACAAAATCAACTCTGCTGAAGCAGCCTCCCCATTAACCCTGTTAGGACGAGGAGAGAGCAGTGAAGGTGCATGCTTTCAAGTGCACTCTGACTGGGTGCTATGCACCCCCTAAGTCCGCACTGGTGACCCCTAAAGAATCCAAGAAGAGCAGTAGCCTATCCACTGTCCTCAGCACTGGCCACCGCCATCTACCATCTCAGTAGCACCACTGATGCTACCTGGGTTGAGCCATAGAGCTGCTGCATCAGACCTGGGTACCAGGAGAGTCCCAGCACTGCAACTCTGCCACAGATGTCACACAGCTCCCCACCACTGCAGCCGCAAGCCACCCAGCAGCCATAGGCCACAGAGCTTCTCTGCCACCAGCCATAGTCTCACTTTTTCCCAGGTGATGCCAAGCCTGCTGAGTGATGCCAATGTCCCACAGCCAACCCAGGTGCTAGCCAAGGTTCAGGGACCTGCTGAGCAGCTGCAGCCCTGTTCCCACAGGCTCCAGTAACTCAACACTCTGCAAACTTGGCCGCACAGCTCACTGTGCACACTGGAGACCCTGAACGCACCCCACACAGCATGGTCGCTGTGACACTTTCCCCTGCACATCTCTGGAGACCTGCTCACTGGGAACTCCCCACCTCTTGAAACCACCATTGCTCCGGAACCAATGGTGTGAATGACCACACCAGGAAACCTGGAGCAGCCACCTGAATAGCTTCACCCAGCCACAATGCCCTGGGGAATCCCAAGCAGAGAAAACTCATATCCCATCCACCTCAGTGGAAAAATATCCTCCCAGCCCCCTGCCCAAGCTCCCATCAACGGCCTAGAGACCAACATAGCACTCCAAACAAATATGCCCTAGCACCAGCTTAGACTGTGACAGTGTAAGAGAACAGCTATCTCACAAGATCTCAATGCACCCGCCCCTCTTCTGCTGCTCAGTTCTGCAGACTAAGGCAGATGCATGGGCCAGAGATCTCCTTTTCACTAAGTCAGAGAGTTACCAGCAGAGGACAGTGCACCACTAACTTACCTGTCTTGAGTTCACAGAATAGGTTTCACATGAGGAGAAAACATGATAAGAACTCCGGCAACACGAAAAAATAAGCTGAGCCCCAAGGATCACAAGAAGTCTCCAGCAAGAGAGCCAAATGTAAAGACATTTCAAAATGTCAGAGATGAAATTCACAACATGCATGGTAAATAAGGTGAGGAGGATGGAAGAGCAAGTTGAAAACCAACACAAAGAGGAAAAAAATAGGACATGAATAAAAAGATGAAAGAGCTGCCAAAGACGGGTACTGTGGCCATGACTGTGATCCCTGCACTCTGGGAGGTCAAGGGGTGGTGGATCATCTGAGCTCAGGAGTTGGAGACCAGCCTGAGGAAGAGTGAGACTCCGTCTCTAAAAATAGCCAGGTGTTGTGGCAGGCACCTTTAGTCCCAGCTACTTGAGAGGCTGAGGCAAGAGAATCACTTAAGCTAAGAGTTGGAGGTTGCTGTGAGCTGTGACACCACAGCACTCTACTGAGGGTGACACAGTGAGACTCTATCTCAAAAAAAAAAAAAAAATCAAAGAGTTAGGGAATTTCAAAACATCCCAGAAAGCTTCAATAATAGGCTAGACCAATAAGAAGAATTTCAGAACTTGAAGGCAAGGATTTTGGACTCACCCAGTCAGTCAAAGATGCCGAAAAAATAAGTAAGTAAAGAATAATAATGTCATGGAGAAATCGCTTCTTCAGCCTTTTGGCTAAGATCAAAGGTCATAATCACTTTGAGAAATATGGGACTATGAGAACCGAACCAATATAAGGAACCTCGCTATCCCCCAGGGAAAGAGGAAAAGCAGAAACTGTGGAAGGCCCTAAGGAACAACTGGGGACCATTTCCCCGGCATTGCCGGAGATTTAGAATTCTTTCCCTCTCTCTTTCTCTCTCCCCACTTTTCACTATTTCAGCGTATCTTTGTCTGCTACTTACCAATAACTAGAATTTTAGAATTCAAATTAGGAACTGAATTTAACAAACCCAGTTACTGCCAAATTTACTGTTGGTATTTTTCACATGAGCATAAGACATGCTTGAAACCTTTCCCCTGGAGATTCTGATACAAAATGTCTGGGGTGTGTCCCAGGAATTTATGTTTTCAGCAAATAACTAGGTGATTCTATTGATCTGGCTGTAGCAACAATAATCTCATGTTTTTGCTTTGGAGCCAAAACCTTTGAGACTTATTGTAGTAAACAAATCAATTGCAGCATTGCATAAACTGACAGAATGCTGAAGTGATTTAGGGATGGGCCTGTGTTAAACCGAGGTCTCATTTTCTAGACCAGAGCTCTTTTTCTTTTAATTCAGGTCTGATTCATAGGAAAAAATAGCAAATACCTTTGTATGAATTGGTATTCACCAGGCTACACTTCATTTTTGCCTCATGTACTGATGAAAAGTAAGACAAGATCTCCAAACCTTATTAACTAATTTTCATTTGTGAGGAGAGTTAAAATCTAAAACCAGAACTTGACAAGTTTCCAAGGAATGGTTATAAACTAGAATGAGTTAGTTAGTGAGGCCACGGAATCCTTCTCCCAATGGATAAGTGTCTTTCTTGTTTTAATGCAATAGAACCAGTAGGTGGGGGAAAGACAGGCTGGTTCACTTTTTGAAATCTACTTTAACATTATAATTTAATAATCTGCCAAGTCTTTCCTTTTTGATTCTAATTTTCCTTCTTTCTTAATAAATAATTGATAATCATATGCACACAGAGAAGACTGACAGGTGAATTCAAGGGAAGGACAAACACACTATATCACACCTCATGATTCTAACTTGGCCATGAATAGTGAAAAATCAACTAAATAAAAAAGACAAAGACATTGATAGTACAATGTAAACATATATAAACAGATAATTTACAAGAGAAAGCCATAGTTATAAAACAAGTAATCCTATATTGAAGATTGTAAGTAGTCAAAGATTGAAAAAATGGCCTTTTAACAAGCAGAATTTTAATTTTTGAAACAGTAAATGATAATTCCAGAGTTACCATCGGGATGTAGAAACTGAGCTTTCAGAATCTTCTGGGGGATAGTAAATTTGTGTAAAACCCTAAAAATGTCAATAACCTATAAAATGGTAATGCTACTTTAAGAAATATTGTAATGAAATAAGTGGACAAATAATCGACTATCATTATTTGGTAATTTATTTGTTCAACAAATATTGGGCATCTGCTGTGTTTTAGGCAATTTGCTGCCCATTGACAGACAGATGTGAACACAGTCGCACACAGCACCTGATCCCAGGACACAGGCCTGAGACTTAACTCAGTGGTCGCGCCCAGGTGCGTGAATCTTATGCACAGTTCTATGAAGTTAACGGACACGGTGCTATCAGATACTTCCTCACTCTCTTCAACATGACCTTTCCCAGTGACGTTGGCTAATAGCTAAAGAACAAAATAGCAGTGAACTAGGCACAGAGAGCTTGGGAAAAGGACAAAGTAGCACACAGAAGGCCGAGTGTTGGCAAAGACAGTGTCTGTTGACGACATTGAACTATGATGGACAGTGGAAGGCTTAGAGCTAGAGGGGGGCAAGGGGAGTCTGAAATAGCAGCAGGATCTATCTTTGTATTGATTCGTACTCCGAAACAACAGAAATCCTGTAGGGAATAGACACACCGCACATACGTTTAGAAAATGCCCGCGCAGCTGCAACACCAAGAACAAAACAGAAAGAAGTCACAGGACATTGTAGAAAACGACTTAGGAGGTGAAATCTGTTCCATGAGTTAGAGACGACTGTGGCTCATGTCTGGCAGTGCAGCACCAATGAAGAAAATAGATGAGCTTAAATGATACACAAGGTAAGAAATCTTTAGGACGTAATACAGGTGTGGGATCTGAGAGAAGACGGAGAGCAATTCTTCCACAGTGACTCCAAAGCTTTCAGAAATGACCAAAAGGAAAATGGTCCCTATCAGCAAAATGAGAGGATTATGGCTAAGGGCAGGGTTCAGGTATGTTGTGTGGGAGGGACAATCACATATAGGGCTGTTGTAAGAGTTGATTCCGGCACTTCAGTGTAACTATTGGTAGATCACCTAAAAATGCAAAGCCAGAAGTCAGAGGGAAGCCGAACATTAAGATTTCCTAGGAAAAGAAAGAGTTATAGGTTCTACCATGCCATGCAAATAAACATCCTTTATTTTCACAGGATATTTGTGTAATCTACATTAAAATCAAGATATTTAAGATATTTTACAATAGAAGAAAATTAGAAATTATTTAAATGGCAATCTAAAGTTAAGTTGGGTAAGTAGAGCATAAATATGAAATAAATTATAATCTTCCCACTAAAATTATCTAGCTGTGTATTTGTTTAACTGGGAATATCTTCCGCGTAATGGAGAGGTTCACAATTTTTTTCTTGGGCCTTACACCTAGCAACGTGTTTTGCACATAATGGATATTTAACACAAACTGACCGAATAAATATGTGGAGAAATATGCTGTGAGAGTGATATTCCCGCTACATAAACACACAACAGGTATGGGAGAAATATCATCCTCTACACAAAGTTCCTCAGTCTCTATACAAACCCCAACCAGTCCTCATTTCATGGGGACTTGTGGAAACTTCCACCTCAGGGTTGGCCTATGCTCTGCTGCCTCCAGAGGCTGCTACCTAGATTTTGTAAGCTGCCTCTGATTGTGGACAGTGCTTGGTTCTCTGTAGGCTGGCTCTGGTCTGACCTCTGTGGTCTTTTCAATTTGTTACTTTGCCTCAGTGGGCACGAGAACTTGGCGTGGAGGGCGGAGGGTGTGGAGCCTGACCCCGTATATCCTGCAACTTCCCCTACAGTGTCCTCCCGTGAGAGATCGTCCAGGGAGCTAGTCCTGGTCTCACGGGGCCAGCCTGTGCCGCCCCTCTCCACCTGTGTCTAAGCAGTAAATCATCCTCTCTTCACCTTCACTCTCCCCAGTAGATCTAGACTTAGGAAATAAAGGACAGCTGAACAACAAAACTTCCCTAAAGCATAGACATGTGATCTCTTAGAAGTGGGGAGACTTTAGGGTTAAAAAACAGCATCTCAAACATTTCCTGGTCCTTACTCCAAATCTGTTAGAAAGTCCTGGGAATGAGGGATGGACGGACAACAGGGCCTTTCTGCAAGCAGTGGGGGTAGTATAGGGACTTAAAACAATTATCTTGTTTTGCTTGATTTATTTTTATATAATTTTTAATAATTTCTGATATAAATTTTACTTAAACTCAATGAAATATATACCTCAGTGGTTAGGGCACCAGCCACATATACCCAGGAGCTGGCAGATTCGAACCTGGCCCAGGCCTGCTAAAAACAGCAATGACAACACAGCAAAGAAATAGCCGGGCATTGTGGCGGGTGCCTGTAGTCTCAGCTACTTGGGAGGCTGAGGCAAGAGAATCACTTAAAGTCAAGAGTTTGAGTTTGCTGTGAGCTGTGACACCGTGACACTCTATCAGGGGCGACACAGTGAGACTGTCTAAAAAAAAAAAAAAAAAAAAAGAAGAAAAGAAAAAAGAAATACGGAAGAAAGAAAAGAAAGCTTTAATATTTTGGCAACATATGTGGTTTTCCTTTTGAAGGAGACAATTCCTAGACCTTGTCCATGACATGCCCACGGAGAGCCCCAGCTTCTGAACGGCAAGGCAGAGGGGTCAGAAGTTCCCATCCCCTGTTCGCCCTGGCCGTCTTTATGCAACCATTTCCCTGGGGATACACCGTCCTAATTACACGCTGTACTTTGGAGTATTTTCCTTTCCTAAACTGCCATATTGTATGTGTTACCCCACAGAATAATTTAAGGTTTTCTTCAATGAATTTTACCCTGCTTTGCATTTATGCAGTTTTGACTATGTTATGAGAAGGATCCAGTTACAGTTGGAGAACAGGGTCTAATAAATCACAGAGTTGAGAAATTCTATATGGGAAAAGGCATGCTCCGTGCATTTGGCATTTCTAAAATATATCACTCAGCCATAAAAGCATTTGGGTTATGAAAAGGGATCGCTCATGTTGATACCCCCGTGGAGTGCAGGCTCGAATTGGCCGAGCTTTGGGAAATTCTGGCTCTGCTGGGATTGCAATCCTGTCCGTGTTACTTGATCTTCCTTTCGGTTTAGTCTCTTAGCAGTTTGGGATTGGAAATGAGAATTCTGTTTTCTTCTTTTCCCCTTAAGTGGCACTTTGTGATGGCCGATTCCTCCCAGTGACACTCACAGGCACGTTGCCAGCAGCAGAGCTCGCTCAGTGTCACTGCTGACCCCTCTCGGCTGGACTCAAGGCCACACACCAAAGGGCCATATTCTGATCTTCTCCATAGAGTCAAAGTGAAGTGTGAAATGATAGCTGCCTACTGTTATTCTGCTCTGATTCTAAGAATTAGACATGACCCTTGTCTTATCTTCACTTTGTACAAAATTCCCCTTGCTTCTGAGGCCAGTGGACTGGGAAGGTAGAAGGGACAGGAATTCCTGGAAATATTCAGGTTCCAGGACTCTGTCAAAACAAAATCTCACCATCATGCCCGCTCTGCGCATATTTGACAAGCCTGTCATTTTGCGCCCTGCTGCCTTTTAGGAATTCAGTGCCTCACAGGGTCCGTCTGATATCAGGCCCAAACTCAGCCTAAGGACTTTGGTGAGCAGGGGCTGGGCAGGGAAGCAGAAAAGAGAAGCTAAGGCTAAAAGACCCAGGGGCTCCCAGAAGCTGAGCGGGAGGTGGACCTGCAGTGGGCAGAGACCCTGGTATTGAGGGGATCACAGTGACATAGCAACTGGGAAACCATGCCTGTGAGTGCCGCTCCCAGTGCACGTGGGTCCTGGAGGCCGTGCTCCCAGTGCACGTGGGTCCTGGAGGCCGTGCTCCCAGTGTACGTGGGTCCTGGAGGCCGTGTTCCTCCAGTGCACGTGGGTCCTGGAGGCCGTGCTCCCCCAGTGTGTGTGGGTCCTGGAGGCTTTGCTCCCCCAAAGCACAACAGACAATGGAGGAGAGAAAAATGTTCAGCCTTGGTCAGAGCCACTATACCATAGAGTGAATGAAATTATAATCCCTTTAATTTCAAGCTATTCCAAGGAAAAATGTCTCAATGTAAAGCTGTATGTTTTAAAACTCTACACTAATTTCTTTTGTATCAGAAGGACACAAGTTTTGGGTTCAGCAGCTTTAGTTAATACAGTTTTGGGTTTTTTTTTTTGTTTGTTTGTTTTTTGATCACAATAGCACCTCCTATTTCCGGCAAGTGAGTTTTATTATCATTACATAAAAATTATATTTATATGTGTTGCATGTGCATTTAAACTGAATTTATTTAAATAGTAATGTTAGGTAAATAATAGTCTTACTGTAGTGGAGAAAAGTCCTGAAGATGGCACTCAGACAACAGACATCTGGGGAATATTGTTCAGAGAAGCAGAAAGATTCACACATTCCGGGGCTTGCGTATACGCCAGGTCTCCCCACCAGTTCAAACCATGTCTATTTTCACAGAAGAGTGAGGACAGTGGAAATGAGCGTGCACACACACACACACACACACACACACACACACAGAGACGTTACTGCATGTGGTGTGGACAGGGAAAGCTACCCCCAAAGTTATTCTGTTCCTACCCAATGAAGGAGTTTGAAGTAAAACAATAATTTCAGTTTTAGTTTCATCTACGAGGGGGAACAATAGAAAATCTGCCCATTTACCTTATATCGCTACTTTCTCTGAACTAACTTGCCCCATAAATGATCCAGTTTCAGACTGCCAAGGAGTCCCCATGGTTGATGATGATAACACTGGGAACCCTAATCTTCTGATCTCAGGACGCCACCGAAGATTTCAATGCTTCTATTCCACAAAGAAAGGTACAACCCATAAAGCAACCATCTTCTGTGAGATGGTGACTGCTGTTAGAATAGTAGTCAACTGTCATAAATAAACCTGCATTCTAACAATAACAAAAGACTTGTTACTTTTTCCTTCCATGTTTGATAATATTACATTTTATTACAAATATTGTCCATATTAAGCCTGCTATTTAAATAATTAAAATAGACATACAGATAATATATATATACATATATATATCATAATGGCAAAGCTCATATACTTATGCAACAAGTACCCAGATCAAGAAAGAAAACTTCCCAGTGTCTCAGAAACACCCATCATTATCAGCTCATGGTCATTGTAGTCTGAGGAAAATAACTGCTATCTGAACTTGTAGTAGCGTACATCAGCGTTGACAAAGTTTGTATTTTGTATAAATGGGATAATACAGAACGCATTCTTTTATGCATGAGTTCTTACATTTAAAACTATGTTTTTGATATTTGACATTATGTTTGTGAGTATAGTTGTAGATCATTCGTTTTATCTTGTACATTCTTTAGAAAAGATGTTCAACTTCACTCAGAACAGAGAGTTGCAAATTAAAACTACATTGAAGTAGCATTTTAATATATAAGATTGGCAAAATTACAAAGTGTAACAAGAGTCTATTGGGGAGGCCCCCTTACAAAATAGGCTTTGGTGATGTCTAACATAATTACACACACTTTTGTCCCTCACTTGTAGAAATTTGTACTGTAGATACATTTATGACAATATGAAAGAATGAAAATTTTGTGAAACTTAATACAGCAGTGTTTGTAACTGAAACAATTGGAAATCATACATTCACACCCAAGATGGCACATGGATAAGTTACAGCCCATCCTCACAGTGGGGAACTCAGTTGTCAGAAAAGAATGAGAAAGAGTGCCGTGAGCAGACTTGGAGTGATTTCTAAGATAGATTTTTAAATAAAAAAAGCAAAGGTAAGCATGTTACTATATTATTTACTATTTGACTTTCAATTAGATTAATAAATGATTAATGAATAAAGCAACAAGCAAATAAGTGAATAAACAGAGAAAATTGTTAAAGTTTTTCCTTGAATCAGATTGCCAAGTATTAAATAGAAAAACGGCACATGATGATGGTGATGATGGTCATAACTGATTTCAGCAGCTGTTAGCAATAGATGATGAAAGGAGTAAGTGAAGGTTGAGCGTTATTTATATGGTCTCAGGATGTTTAAATGTACAGTGTAGAAATTTGCAGAAAACCACCCTAAGGTATCTAAATTGATATTTATCAATAATGGGAAACACTGGCCTCCCACTTAACCTGATTCTATGCCCTGAGAGGACCACAACATGACTCTGTGAAACATGATATTCTAGTTAAACTGTGTAATCTAATCACTGGAAAACAACAGGAAAGCCCAAACTTTAAAAGAAATACAAAATAATGGTCTCATACTGTTCAAAAATATACTAAGACTCAAGGACCAAGTCTGCTTCAGCTTCAAGGAGCCTACAGAAAAATGACTACTGGATACAATACATCACTTGGGATTTTATTTTGCTACAAAGATCATAATTGAAAAGGAATGAAATCCAAACTAGGGTACCAGTTAGAAAGTTGCGCCACTTCACTTACCCGATTTTTATGGTACTGTAGTTATGTAAGAGAATGACCTTGATCCCTAGAAAACAGAAATGGAAGTATTCAAACCTAACGGGGCATCATGTCTGCAAATTATTGTCCAGTGGTTGAGGAGTATATACACATATACTGAGAGGATATAAATTACAAAATATCAATGTAAATAAATATCCACTGCCAATATACACATGTGTGCATAGACACGTGCGTGCGTGTGTTGGTCACATATACAGCAGGTCATATATGGCAAACTTACACTCCTGTGCTTTAAGTTGTGACTTGGAATTGGACAGAAAATATCTTCGGATATTTATTTTAAAAACGATAGTTACATTGATCCCTTTTCCGTATCCTTTAGCTCTGTTGATGACTAGAAAATGAGTTAATTTGGGGGCATTCTATACACGTCTATTTTCAATTACAAATATTCCTTCAGTAAAATAATTATGGTACCAGATATAGGTTTTAGTGCCTGTTGTATAATAATAATGTGTTTGAATTTACAGAATTTGCTTTACTTTCACAAGTATTTAAAAATGGACACAAAAAAATTTTCAATATATTTACATAATAAGTTTTGTATCAAGTTTGGTAAAGTATATAAGCTTAATTATTCGAAAGGCAAACAATTTAACAAACAAAATGCTAGCTGTGCGAATTTTGAAATTAGGCTCAACGCAGTCTTCTTTGGAAGCTCTGAAGGTGAGGGGATTGCAGGCCAACAAACCCCTGAGAATATATTGTGGTTTCTTTGAAACATCTTTCTTGATTTCAAGGTTTCATCATTAGCATTTGGAACCTGTGTATTTTATGTAAAATACCTATGTTTTTGCAAAGTTTAAAAATGTCATTTGATATTATCTTCAGCTTAAACGCCCTGCCAACAGCTAGAGGGAAAAACAAAGTGAGGAATTGTATAATTATAACATTTTGTGAAAAAAAAGTTGTGCCTCTGAAAACCAGCACAACAAATAAAGCTTCTACTTAGATATTCATAACTTCTATTTCTTAACTCAGTGAATCAATGTGGGCTACAGATGATAAAAATACAAAATTATAAACATTATTTGGGGGCTGTGAAGAACCTAGAGAAAGACTGTGCTGACAGAAAATTTCAGTAAATGAAGAAATACTTTTTTCAAAACATATAAATGTAATTTGCCATTGTCTAAATATAAAGATTCTGGTGAGTATTGTTTGGATGGAGATAGCTACATTGAAAGAATCTTATTTAATAACTACTATATGCTAGACTACTCCAACATTTTCTGAGACACATGTTTGAATTTTATGTCAGCGCCTGAGAGACAAGATTTGCTAATATTTACAGAGGAGGAAAGATGAAAAGAAAATAAGAGTAAAATACAAATTTTAAAAAGTGAGAGGAAAGGAATGTCAAGTGTTAAGTGCTGATCACTGCATTTAATTCTCTAACGGAAGCTAAAAGGATCTGGGCTGTTTTCTTAACTTACTATTTTTTTTTTAATTTGAATACAATCTAGTAGCCTGCACTAGGTCCTTTCCCAAAGTCTCTTTCTTTTGTTTACAAAACAATATGTCACAGGTTATAGGAGACCCATCCACAGGTGACCTCTCCTATTTGATGGAATTAGAATGAGAATACAATTTTCCAATCCTCTTTAAGGAACCAAACATCATAATCTCACTAGGTTGAGGATAATTTACAGAATTTGTAATATAGATGTGTATTTTCATAATCTTTTTTCTCTTCCGTAATTTTAATTTAAATAAGGATCATAAAATTCTACCTAGCAGATAAAAGCAAAGTAGTCCATGACAGTATCTTCTACAAAATAAGCAGGTGTGAAATATTATGTACTAAAACTATAGAGATTTAGTCTGTTCTTTCATTTTTATTGACTAAATACTACATGTACATTTAATTTTATAAAATCTGTTAGTCTATCATTAAATAATATTTGAATGTTTTAGGAAACAGATATCTGGGTTTTGTAAAGCCATTGGTTGTTTAGCAATTTCAAAAGTTAGGGCAGTGGTTCTCAGCCTTCCTAATGCGGTGGCCCTAAATACCGTTCCTGTGGGTCACGACCCACAGGTTGAGAACCGCTGAGTTAGAGTAAAGGGAAGAAAGAGAAGAAAAACAGAAGTTAGCGAAAGAGGAAGTGAGATTCAGAAGACTATTCACAGTGTTTAAGGAAATTTTTTTAGTGAACATGAGCGTGAACTAAATGCACCTTTGTTTTAAAGGCCGGGTCTTCAGAGGAGCTAAATGAAGCGCCATTTCCGTGATTCCTGCGGAGAGCAGACACAGCCGAGAAAATCAGATTCTTCTGCAGAAAGATGCACATAACTCCAGCCGCACTGAGTCAGCTCAAGCAGACTTTATATTGGTTTCTCTCCACCCATGTCATGTTCTCTGCATTTTGAATTTGGTTTCCTCTCATCTGAAACCCTAGGAAACCTGAAACTCAAAATAAAATCCCCACCCTCCGCTCAGCTGTGTGGGTTTGGAAACATCTCTGGGGTTTAGTTCATTTTCTTCACTTTTACCAACTGGATTTAGAATTAGACACTGAACCCAAATGAAACCACAAAAACTGATCTCAAAACATCCCTGGCTATGGAGAGAGAACAAAATTAAGTTGATAGGTTTACTGGACGGATCAGGTTTTTGGAAACTTTTCTTTTCTTTTTTCTTTAAGTCTCTATTTTCAACCCCAAACCAAGGAATCTCTCAGGATTTAAGGCTATGGTCTTAGGACAGAAGGTTGGAATTGAACTATAGAAAATGTGTCTCATAGATACTTGAGGAACAAGAATTGCATGTATTATAATCTTATGAAAAGGTAAATTTAAAGTTTATCAAAACTCACATCAGACTATTATGATAAAAACCTGTAATATATAAGCTAATCAAGGCTCAAGAGTGATGGTGTATCACTGGCTCACTCACTGGATTATCCAAACCATAATAGGCGGGAGTGCAATGTAGGTATTTAGGTATTAAATGACTCAACAAAAGTAAAATACATTTTGGACTTTTGGAGTAGTTAAAATTGTAACTAAAATATAAATAAAGACTATTGACTTTGCACTGAGGAATAGGAACAAAAACGGCAATTACATCGTCAGCGATCGTGGATATGGCAGAAGACAGACAAAAGCAAGCCAGGCCTCATTTCTTTCTACTTTGAAAACAACCGATCCATTATCTTTACTGCTACAGGTGACCTAAGGAATAATGGTCATCTGCTTTCCTCATTCCTGGACTCTAATAACAGCTTCTCATTTAAACCTCTATAATTATTTTTTGTTTAACAGAAGATGTTTTTAGGATTAGATTTGGATTGAATTTGGCTCCTTAATCATCAAGTGCACACACACACACATGTACATGAATTCATGCAGCTTAACAAAATAGTTTATTTATTTATTTTCACAAAACAAGAAGTCTGGAGGTTAAAAGTAAGGACCAGTGGAGCTGTTGAGGTAATGAACCAAGGACACAGGTTTCTTCATGTTTTGTATTTCTTTTCTTTTACCATATAACTGTTCCTTCCACTTTTTCTTCCATGAAGGAAGAAGCAGATAAGGATTAGATGGAAAAAAGAGAGAAATTGTTCAGGTTTCTAATATGATAAAAATATATGAAATCAGATCTACCCTCTCAACGATGACTTAACTGCACAGCGGAGTATTGAGACAAGGGCAGATAGTACTCTTCACCTTGGAGGAGCACATTTCAGAATGAGATAAATAAAAATAAATTCCAACCTAAACACTGTAGCAGCACTTTCGTGGGAAAAATGCAAAGAAAAAGAAAAGATACCCTGAAAGCAATGGGAGAAAAGAGAATGACAATAAAAAAGGACTAGAAATGAAATAGAAATTGAGAGCCACCTTCTCCTTGGTAGTACTAGAGTTCAGTTTTAATTTGTGCTTAAAGAAAACATCTATTGACCTTAAATTTTTTGATTTATGAATATAGGTCAAATAAAGACCTCTTTAAATAAAGATTTTTTTTTCTTTTTGGTAGCATAGACCATAGACCTTGGTTGACACCACAATACTCGATTTACACAGGTTAATTCGACAAAGCATGATTCTGCCATTCCTATTTTCATTATATAAATGAATTTCATCTGAATGTCAGTTCCTAGCTGGAGAGATATAGATAAAATTAGGATATATGGGGCTGGGAATTAGGCAATAGTCTATAGTCAAGCTTCCAAAATGACAATGATACGGAAGCTAGGTGAGATCCACTTTGCAAATGGCTTGGCAAACTGAGCCTTCGGCTTCACTGAAGACTGTTACTGTTATGGGCACATATTTTTCCCCCCTGAATTAGTCCAATTAGACCAAAAGGAAAACCTTTAATATGTCTGGGAAGGGAGGAAGTCTTCCCATTCTTTCACTGAATCAAACCAGAAGATGCCCAAACATGATTGTGGCACTTCTATCAGCAGAGTGTGGTGATGAGGATGTAAATAAATTTAGTCCTTGATCAGGTGATTGAGCTGTGAATGAAACCTGTGTTATTTTTGGACTTTGATACATTGTATCACAAATTTCCTCATTGGTTTATTCCAGTTATTTCCATCTCTGTAGTTACTATTTGTACTTATAAGCTTACTCAGTGATGTTTTTACAAGTCAGAGAACCCTCAGAAAAACAATCACACAAAATATTACATTTCAGACAAGAGAAAATTGAGCTAAGGAGGACACAGGAGGAGACAACGAAACTGGAGCCAGCACAGCAAATGAGACATGGGGAAAACCAAACAGGCACCAGTGACTAGTCGGGGGTGAAAATTACACGCGATATAACCAAACTAATGCCCTGCCATAATACGTATGGGCAGGAAGGCAATCTGAAATAGTGTAGAGAATAATTTTTGCCACATAATAGAGCTCTGATCAAGTTCAGAATTGTCCGTGCTGTAGATATGCGTGTTAGAAAAATCATGCTTATCTTTTTATTTTAAAAAAAGGCCAAAATACAAAGAAGGAGAATAAAAAATGATATGATAAACCCAAAGTTTTTCTAATAAAAATCAATGAGTGGACAGGAGAAAATAGTCTCATAACACAAAGAGAAACATAATAGTAGAAAAAGTAAAAATGCGCTACTGCTAATATATTGGTCTCAGCCTAAATTATGGTCATCTTCAAGAATATTCAGTTCAGGTAAAAATAAATTTTCAGAATATTATAACATTGAGTTTAAAATATACCACAGAAATATTGAAAGCCTGGAGGACAAGGAAAAACTGTTTCAAAAAACTACATGTAAATATACGTAAACACTAACATCAGATATAACCTTTTTGAAGGATAATATGGATAAAAAGATGATCATATAGGGGTGGTGCCTGTGGCTCAAAGGAGTAGGGCGCCGGTCCCACATGCCAGAGGTGGCGGGTTCAAACACAGCCCCGGCCAAAAAAAAAAAAGATGATTATATAAAGACAAATGATTTTGAAGAAGAAAATAGCATTTGCAAGGCAAGGAGAAGGGCTTCCTGGGCCTGCCTGGGCCTGCTATACCTGGTATAAAGTGGTATTAACTGAGATCAAATGATATTTGTAGATGTATTGAAGAACGGAATGTAACTAACAGCTTAGAAGAAGATCAGAAATCACATGGCAACTAGGTCCACGTATGACAGACGTATAACTGATTTTCTGTGGGATGGACATTTAGTCCATAAATATAATTGGTACCTTTGGCTCTTTATTGGAATAAGTGGCTCCTGTGTTGCACGATATTCCAAAACAAAGCCAAAAATGAGTTAATGGAGTAACTGTGAAGGTAGGAGCAAGGAGGTTGCCCAGATGACTAACACAGGCAGAGCGCATGGAACTGGCATCCCTCAGTTGCGAAGCATAACTCATTTTTGTTTACATTTACATTTCCCAGGTTATTCAGTTGCTGATACATTCATAATAATCAAAAGTAAAAAAGTATCAATGTGTGCAAGGAGAGCCCTGTAATGCTCCTTGGTAGTTGATAGATTGGAAGCTTAAAGTGTATTAGAGAAATAAAGTCTCCAGGCTCGGCGCCTATAGCTCAACCGGCTAAGGCGCCAGCCACATACACCTAAGGTGGTGGGTTCGAATCCCCAGCCCGGACCCGACAAAACAATGACGGCTGCAACCAAAAAATAGCTGGGCGTTGTGGCGGGCGCCTGTGGTCCCAGCTACTTGGGAGGCGGAGGCAGGAGACACGCTTGAGCCCAGGAATTGGAGGTTGCTGTGAGCTGTAATGCCACGGCACTCTACCCAGGGGGACAGCTTGAGGCTCTGTCTCAAAAAAAAAAAAAAAAGAACGAAAGAAAGAAAGTCTCCTGCAGCCCATCACTGAAATACTGTTTGTCTCTAAAAATGAATAAACAAACTTGAAAAACATGAGTACATTTTGAAAAATTGATTTTATACTATTGCAAGAAAATCTGTATACTCTGATATAAAGCATGCTGAAGTAAGACACATATTATCTTTCTGTACGCACATATGTAGTTATGTGTATGTAAGAATCTACAAAATATACAAGTAAATGCCATACACCAACCTAAATATTAATGTAATGGTTTTATGCGGGAAAGGAATAGTGAAGTGGGGTAAATGAAGTAGGTTTTACTTATGATTTTCATGTATTTGATAATAAAAAATCTACTTCAATTATTACAAGGTACTAGCATTTTAAAAAATCTAAACTCTAGTACACAGGTACATAGTATATTTTCTATGACACATCTCACAATTAAAAGAGTTGTAAAACATATCACTTCTGATTTCACAACAGAAATTAGACATAGCATACCAGAATAATATTGTGTATGTAATAGTATTCCTCATGTGTTTCCAAACTGTCGTCTCTTGACAACTGAAAATCTAGTCGGCATAGCTGTGGTGGTGGGTTTCGTGTTTCAACTCTGCTAGCTGACACCGCCCAGTTACTCAGTCAGTAACCCAGGGCTTCTGGGGAGGCATTTACTGAGTGTGCTCTAACACCTGCCGCGAGAGGGTGTTAAGGGAAGGAGATTTCCCCATAAAGTCGGTCGGCCTCATCCAATCAACCTACAGGCCTCAAGAGCAAAACTGAGGTTTCCCTGAAGATGAAGAGAGTCTGTGTTAAGGCCTCAGCATCAGCGTGCACTAGGAGTATGCAGGCTCCACTCTTCCCAGCGTATCTCAGGGTGGCTAGCCCCACAGTCACGGAAGCCAGTTCTTTGAAATAAACATATTCACATCTGTGTGCGTGTGTGTCTGTCCATACATAGGGAAATGTTCCTACTCTCCTAAGAGCTACGGGGAGAGACAACCCCTTTCCTGCAGAGGATACGGCAATGTCTTGGTGAAATGCCTGGGACTACTGAGTCACACGAGCAGAGCTGGACTGAATTAAACTTTCCTTTTCTAAAACTTTACATTTCTATACTTTTATGTTAACCTAAGCTAGGCATTTCTGTTACTTGCGGTGAAAGTTGTCCCAACTTATATATACTTTTATTTATTTATTTGGAAATTGTGGCAAAACGTGTCATTTGCCAACTACCAAGTCCATTGCATTTCCACTGACAAGGTAATTTAAAACCTGAACATTAAATACCATAATATTATAGTACATACAGTGAAACCTAATATTTTGGTTGAGATTCTTCAAAGAGTCAGTTTGAGTGAGTTCGACTAATGACACTTAATTGTGCATTTGTATTTCTCCGCTGGTTTCAGTCAATTGAAGGCATTATTAGTGTGGAATGCAAATGGATGTGGCTTCTAAAAAGCATTCATTCCCACTCTATTCTCAGATACTGATAATGTATATAGACCGTTCTTTGTCAGCTACTGAAAATATTTCTCGTCAGTATAATTAATTCCATAGACTGAGGGAAATCTCTATCTCTGGAACGGGATATTGTCTTACTCCACTGTTCACCTCTGACTTTTTCCCCACCTTGGGAGAATTTACACATATATAATAATGACCTGACCGGTTATTCTTAAATAAGTAAGAATAAATAAAAGTAAATAACCATTCATTTTCTCTCGCATAATGCTAAGATCTGAATGTTACCTGTTCTGCATTTTTGTGAAAATAGAATATAACGTGGTCTGTATATTTTATTGCTATGGATATAAGATATATATTAAAATGAAGGAAACAACAACAATCAAACAACCTTTTAACTTAACTTTTTTAAAGGCCTCAGACCTAATGATGTCTCTATGAATTATACCTGCTTTAATTCACCCAGCTCCTGCACATTTTTACTTAACTCTGTATTTTTTTAATAGTCAGTAGGAGATGGACATGTACAACTATTGCCATGTTATTTAAGTTGGGATGATATTATATATCTCACCTATGATGTATGGATTTAATTTTTAATGTGCTATTTAGATAATAAAGAAGTTGACATAATTCAATACTCTAATTGGTTGATGTACAAAAGTATAATTTCATCCAATCAGGTAGAGCAAAGAAGGGAGGAGCCTACTTGTCATTATTGTATAATAGTCCAATAAATGACTGATGATAAAAAGAAGACAACAGTATGTTGTCACCTAGGGTTTCGAGGGTCTTGTGATTTTGTGATTTCTTTTTGAGATAGGAGCCTCAAGCTGTCCCCCTGGGTAGAGTGCTGTGGCATTACAGCTCACAGCAACCTCCAACTCCTAGGCTCAAGCAAGTCTCCTGCCTCAGCCTCCCCAATAGCTGGGACCACAGGTGCCCACCACAACACCCGGCTATGTTTTGGTTGCAGCCGTCATTGTTGTTTGGCGGGCCCAGGCTGGGGATTCGAACCTGCCACCTTAGGTGTATGTGGCTGGCGCCTTAGCCACTTGAGCCACAGGTGCCGAGCCAATTTTGTGATTTCTTAAAAAATTGTTTCATTATGGAATAATTCAAACACTTAGAAATATAGAGAATAACCTAACTAATACTCAGATACCCACCAGAGATTTTATCAGATTCAATGTGGAGTGCTGTGTGTTCCAACTTTGTTTACATTGATAACAGCCCAGGTGAGGCTGAAGCCTTCTGTGCAATCTGCTGAGATCTATTTCTCATCTCCTTTTCTGGGTCACCATCATTTGGAATTTTCCCTTTATCATTCTCTTAAATCATACAAGTCAGTTGGGGCTGAGATATGCAGTGATAACTAATGGCTGGTGTAAGAGGCTTGTAAATCAAAGGTTTATTTCTTCACTATGAAGATTATTTACAGGTGAACAGTAGGACCACTCTCTGTCCTGTTTCCTCTCAGTCTCTGGTTGTAATAGATGTTTCTATTTGAGGCAGCACTTGTCCTTTAACCGAAAGAAAACAAGATACAGGATAACAAACTACCTCTTAAAATTTCAGCTTCAAACAGTCATTATGTATGCATCAGATTTTTATTTATTAAAAGAAAATTTACAGCATTCCTAAAATAGTCTGGGTAGGGATAGATTCTCTTCCTATAAAGAGAAGCTCATGACAAACCTCGAGTCAGTGGAACAGGAACAGGGAAGGTCTAACAATTAAGTTCACAAACTCACACTAGAAAAAAGTGCCACAAGCCTCACTGGTGACGGTCTCTGTGGTCACTGTGTGGCTAAGGGGAGAACTTTCATCGCGACCATATTGATACTCAGCTATCAGCTAGGCAGCACTTTTTCTAGGTTGAGCTCACGAACTTAATTGTCAGACTTCATGTAGCACAAGCAAGTTAAGTAAAATTACTAAATTCAGACTCATGAGTAGGAGGGAGGCATAGTATTATTTTTACATATTTTAAATCATAACATATTGCACACACAATTTCATAATTTGCTCTTTTTAGTATGCTTTTGAAAAGTATCCAATTAATTGAGATATAGTAATCAGGTTTATTAATGTATAAACTATGCATTTTGTGTCTGAGATTTCAAACAATGATTTTACTGTTGTTAGATATTTAGTGACATGATTTTATTCTTTTCTTTTTTACCAACAATATTTCCATAAAATCCTTCCATTTGTTCTCTTAAGCATTTTGTCAGAATTTCCCTAAATGGAATAAGTAGAAGCAAAATAGGTCTAATTTTATGTCTTTTTTATACAGACAATTTCTCTAAGTATCACAAAATGAGTTATCTCTCTCATCACTAACATGTGAGGAAATGCTGAACGTTCTCTTGAGTATTTATCAATTTTTTTATCTGTAGCAACGTGGCTTTTGATGGAATCTCATTGCAATGTTCTTTTTCCTGGGAGGCTGAATACTTTTTTACAGGTATGTGAAACAAACCTGTGGCCAGCAGCTTTTCTCACCTGTGCATGGTGGCTGTTTTCATATTTTCAACTTATAAAATTATATTATTACATTTGTATGTTAATCTGAGTAGCATAGAACTTAAATCTCAGTCTTGTATGCATTAGCATTGCTGCATAAGAGTTATATTTTATTGCACAAGTGCTACTTTAGCAAAAATCTAAAATATCTGTACATGGCATTAGCCAGGGACCAGGAAAAACACATTTACCATTTACACTACTCCCAAAGACTGAAAAAATGAAGTGTGTGTCATACTGTAGTGAAGTATCAGGAAGCCTGTTGCCTACAATTACTTAGAAACTAAAAATAAATGTTCCTGATGAACTTCTGAATTCTAGTGAAGACATTTCCATGTGTAATGATACAGTGTCAAGAGTTCTTATTAGCTGAATATAAGCTACTGCCAGGAAACAATAAAATTAGGAAAGACTCGGGATGTTAGCAAGTAGAATTCAGAGGGAATATAAACAAGTCAGGAGTTTCTGGTTTTGAATAAAAAACTATTTCTCATCTCCAGCCTCTCGGGTGAGAAAGAGAGTAAGCTCCTGAAAGATTTCTCATCAGAGTTGAAAATATAAAATAACAAGCACAAATGGTTATTGAGCCACCTCCATGCTTCAAGCTAGGAAATCGACCCAGAGAGCACTCAGTATAAGTGGGAAATGCCAAAATGTTCACTTTTTCAATGAATAGAGAAAGGAATTAGCAAAATAAAGCCAAGGCATGTCACTTAGTCAAACACAGATCAAAGTGAAGAAATAGAAAATATATTTTTAGTGGAAGCAACTACAAACTCTCTGTCAAAAGTGTGGATAAAGAATAAAGAATAGGGCAGCACTAGTGGCTCAAGGAGTAGGATGCTGGAGGGTTCAAGGGTTCAAACCCAGCTGGCCCAAAACTGCAAAACAACAACAAAAGAATAAAGAATATGACCGTTATTGCAATGAATCTGGCAGATTGGCAGAGACCCTCCCCAACACAGTTACTCACAACCCTCCCATATGCAAAATATTCTCATCTTCCACCAAAACCTTCGCAAAGTATTGTCCAGTATTTCCAAGCATCGAGCTTGAAATCTGGGATCTCATAATATGTCCCATTTTGGTAGAGCTCTTGATGTTCTAGACGCAGGAACTCAAAAGACAAGTCACACCACACACACACACACACACACACACACACACACACACACGAATGCACTTAGACGGCATAATTGTAATAAGCACAGCCATGGAAACAGGAAGGAATGAGAGGAGGATATCATATACAAGTCGCCGGTCCTTTGCAGTTCCGCACTCATGCTATGTGAATGTTGTCTAACTGGGGATGCGGCCTCCTGATTGATTAGGCATCGGTTTCCCCTGGGAGTGCCTTCCCAATGCATTGTTCCCTTCAGATTTTGTCCCTACTTGAAAACTTCTCAAGAAGTCTTTGGAAAATCATCTTTTCAAAAAATGTTCATAGCTGACTTTCTACTTGTAAAAAAAAAAGGGGGGGTCCCAGGCCATTTATGATTTGAAAAGTCACCCGGGATGACTATGCTTTTAACAATTCCACTTCTTTAAACGTTTTTGGTGTTTCTGTGTTTCTGATTTATATTCTGCCCCATTCCTCAAAGCAAAGGACAATTATTTTTGAAATGTCTCCTTACCATTATCTCAGTGTTAGGGCCCTCAGGGTGCCACCCCCTTAAATTTCCTAGAAGCCGTTTAGTCCAGATGGGAACATGTAAGGCGCCATCTTGATTTTGTGGAGGTCTTGACAAGGGCCCCAGTCACCTGGCTGTCTTTCCTGATGTTTTTTGGCACCCTCTGTGTGTGTGTGTGCATAATATAAAATCATGTAAAATACAGCTTTATCTCATCATTGGTATAATGTTTGTAATAGTTGGTATCTTTTAGTTAAAGACCTGTATGATTTGTTTTGGTTTGAAAGTCTGGCTATCTTACTAAGGTAAAAACAAAAACAAAACAAAGAAACAACAACAATAACAGCAACAGAACACTTCATACTGTTAACAAGTTTCATTCAGAAAAAGAAAAGCACTATGTCCATTTCCGACCCCTTGTCAGGTCAGGATAGAATGTTCATACCGTCATTTTCAAATTGTAGCCGTTTCTTCAACTATATGTTGCATTATTTCTAAGTAGTAAGTGAGTAGTACTGTTACTTACTGTCAGATTTAGAATTAGTACTGATTACTATGGAAAGAAAGAATTTTTTCTTTTCTGTTTTTTTTTGGCTGAGTCTGGGTTTGAACCTACCACCTCCAGCATATGGGAGCCACAGGTGCTGCCCAAGACATTTTTCCTTTTATTCCACTACCTCCCAATTTGTCACCCCTTCACCCCCAAACACACACAATACACTTTTCCTTCCCACAGTCCTCCTTTTTAACACTTCATATTTTTTGGTTATACTGAATATTAATATTTTTACCACTGTTATATTAACATAATTATTTTCACAGCAGAACCTTCTGGTTTATTCCCACACTGCCCCGGAGTAAATAACAACCTTTATCTGAACACGTGACTGTCATGGGTGAGTTCAGCTGAGTTTAGTTCTCTAATCTCTGCCCAAACTACAAAATTCCTCCTGATGCATTGGATGATGTGTTTTTGTTCAAGCGAAGGCTCAAAACGTGTGAGTAGAACTAAGAATAAGTGTCTTCCCCTGAAACACTGTCTTTTGTGTTGGGAAATGATTCTCCTCTGGCTGTTTTGAAATATACAATAAGTCATTGTTACCTACAGTGTCCCTACTGTGCGTCACACACTGGAGTGCACTCACGCTCTGATACTTTACAGGGTCTTTTTCTTTTGTTTGATTTGGTTGATTGGAGGTCCCTTAGATTTTATATTTATAATTTGTTTTGATATAATTTATTTTTTCTTTCATACTTCCACTTCATTTTACCTATTTGTTTGCTAAAATCAAATGTGGAATATATTCTTCCCTTTTTTTCCTAGGCTACATATTTTCTTTTTATTTTTAAGAAAAATTCCCTACTGGATATTAACCTTTGATTGAACATTTTCTTTATGAAAACTTTTTTTTTATAATTTCCAGGAGAACAGTGTTATTCTCTGTATGTTTTTTAAAAAATATTGTATAGTTTTGTTTTGTTTATTTTTTTTTGAGACAGAGCCTCAAGCTGTTGCCCTGGGTAGAGTGCTGTGGTATCTCAGCTCACAGCAACCTCCAACTCCTGGGCTTAAGTGATTCTCTTGCCTCAGCCTCCCAAGTGGGTGGAACTACAGGAGCCACCACAATGCCTGGTTATTTGTATTTTTTTTGGGGGGGGGGTTGTAGTTGCCATTGTTGTTTGGCAGGCTTGGGCCGGATTCCAAGCTCCCAGCTCAGGTGTATGGGGCTGGGCCTTAGCCATTTGAGCTACAGGCACCGAGCCTATTTTATAGTTCTTATTACAAGAAAGAATCACTTCAGTATTTCTGGAAAATATACTATATGGAGTGTGTATACCATAAGCACATACACATGGATACATTTTTTTCATTCTTTACATTGTCAGATTTTTTTTCATGAATTCTGTTTTTTTTTCTGTTTATTTCTTTTGGTCTCTTTCTTTAATTTTGGAGACTGTTCAACTGAGTGGAACCCTGATAGTTACCCACATTGTGGAATGAGGCACTTAGATAGCACCATGTGAATATCCCCAGAAGAGGGCATGTTCCTGTCAGGCTTGGACGATTGGCAGAAGTTAGCAAGTTGTTTCACAGGAGGCCAAGCTCTTTTTTCGGAGGGGGGACGACCAAAGTCATTCACTTCTCCTATTTTCTCTTAGGCCAGTTTATCCAGAGAAAAATCCTGCACTCCGATGCTCTTGTGAGGGAGGGATGGGGAAGTTTGAGCCGGGCTCTCAGAGTTTATGGAATAGACGGAGGACAGAGGCTGGGTGCCCATCCCTCAGTTTGTCTATTTTCACCAGACCTTTTCAGAAAGTCCCCATCCTCACTCTCTGCCTCGCACCTCTGATGGGCCAAGGGAGGCCAGTTTCCTGCCTGTGTAGTTTGGGAGAGGGCACCAGCTTAGGAATTGTCCTCTGGGCTGCCAATCCTTAACATTCTGGCCTCCACCAACACAGCAGGACATCCAGGTCCCAAGGCTTTCTGGGCATTTGTTGCAATAATTGTCCTGTTTGTGTTAGAATTCTGCTGCTTTTACCCTTCCACAGCCAGCTGGATTCAAATGTTCTTCTGTCTGAAATGGGGGCTGCCACACGCCCCTTCTTGTCCCACTTCTAGTCACCGGTTTTCTAATATTCTGTGTCCACTGTCTCTGTGGTTTTACAGCATTTCATTGGATTCACTGGTATTTCAGGGAGGTTTCAAGAACTAAAAATAAACTTAACGTCTTGTGTTTCACATTGTAAGGCCTCGGGCGTGGACGGCCACATCCACCAGGCATGGCTGCCATCACTTTGTGTGTTCACACTTCATCAGGGTGAAAGAAAGAGAAGGGTGTGGACTGGACGTGTGAAACATTCACAGATCTCGGCTCTTCCTAAAGTGCACGTTCATCAAACAGTGTATGTACCAATCTTTTTTTTGAAATAAAATTATTCTTTTAAAAACACAAAAATATTTAATGACATATATTCATGGTAAAAACAATGATATGCCTGGTAATATTAGCACCAAGCTGACGGATGCCCAGTAAGGGCATTTTCTACATCTAGTAAATCAGAGTTTAGCAACTTCCCTTTCGTACATACAAGCAATATGTTTTTAAATCAATAAACTGCACCTATAAAATTGAAAGCTTGTCTTTAATGATTCACTGAGCATTTTGCTATTATGAGACATTGTAGATGTCTGAGGAACAGAAATACTTTGAAGTTAATGAATATTCATGGTTTTGATAACACAATAGACATGTCATTTGACCAGCAGACAAAATAATAATAATAATAATCTGCTACCTAATGCGACAGAGAAAACCGAGACTTTTCTCTCCTTGACTTCTACTCTTGAGAAACACAGGCATCTGTAAGAAGGGCACACAGTAATGCTTCTTTATTTTAAAACAAAACTTCGGAATAAAATTCTGAATTTTATTAAGTCTTAGGCTCCGTAGCCTACGTATGTTAAATTTTCTGTGTGTCCTACCAGGGGAACCTCAATCAGCATGAAAAGCCTGTGACTCAGAAGCTGGAAGGTTTCATGACATGTCCAGTG
Organism: Galago senegalensis; assembly: GCA_963575145.1. Classification (NCBI taxonomy): domain Eukaryota; kingdom Metazoa; phylum Chordata; class Mammalia; order Primates; family Galagidae; genus Galago; species Galago senegalensis. Next base: position 53,238 of record CAUYTI010150449.1, on the reverse strand, counting down.
GGAAACATTTTTCAGTTATTATTCCATCATAATGACAATTACTTTTGCTATTAAACACTTTTCTTAGGAGTTTCTATTTGAATTTCAACTAAGAGTCTCATATTCGCAAGCTATTCAAGTTAGGGGTCGGAAAAATGGCCCTGGCACTACTTACAACGGTTAAGTAATATTAAATACATGAAACCCATTGAGCCATATTTGGGTGTTGTCAGTTTTTGTTTCTTTATCAGATTTCTACACTCTGGAAAGAACAATGGTTTATTATTTTTTATGCAGAATAAAAACTAAATATGCTGAATTAAATATTTAATTTGTATATGCTGATAACCTGGGAGGAATGGAAAATAAAGGTGATCTGAAAGGTGGTCTTTTTTTTTTCTTTTATAACACACTTATACCCTGAAACTTGCCGTGGAATAGAGAAGTCAGCACGCCACTACACCCTTCACTACTACCCTGGATAGAGACTGCTTCGTGGGCTGGGTGTCCACATCATAAAGAACTGTGAAGAGACACTGCAATAATTCCAAAGGGCATGCTGAGAGCCATGGATAGAAATTTCTGCCCCTTCCACTCAGAGTGCTGGTGTTTTTGCCCTTGGCTAAGTGACCCAAGTAACCAGGGCTGTATTTTGACCTTCCCAGGCCCTATCTTACAGAATAAGTGAGATGTAAGTTTACAGGTGCTGAGACACAAACCATCAGGGGTCTGCCTACTTGTGAGCAGAGAGCCCCTGAGTGTGTTTTTTCTGAAGCAGCTCTCTTAGAGTATATGTGTAGTGACAGCTTTGGAAGACAGAGATATTGTCCCTCCTTGATACATAGGGCAGGTATGCTTATAGCCTTGGAAGGCAGACGTGGTTTCACTCTCTGGACAGTTAGTTCTGGTACTCTCTAGAGCAAAGGACATACATGTTTTCAATTCACACCACCCACTGCATGTGCAAATATCATTTGATCCTCTTTTTTCATTCCCCTAGGGAATTGAGAGATAAAATAACGGGGCCAGGAAATTCTAACCCTCAGGTCAGGAAATCCTAAGCCTCTGATTACTGCTATTACTGTGAATAATAATCATTCTTTGTCTCTGAGGCAGGTGCCTCATCTCTCTGTCCCCTGTTTATTCAACTGCCCTAGATTAACTTGTAAGCTTGTTAGCTGACAAAAATCTTAGGTCTGCACATTCTTGGCCGAAGGAAACTTCTTTTTCCCTTGTTTTGAATTTGGGCCCACTGAGCCTCCATCAGAATAACCACCTTCCTCGACTTTCTCCGGTTTCTGGCGAGAGCTGCCTATGCGTCTTACCTCCTTCATGTGTCACATCATGCTTCTGAAAACACTGACATAGATCCTGCTTAACTTATTTGAAGGGAATTTATTTCTGAAGATAAATAATTTCTTGACAGTGCTAACTTTAGGAAATGGAACTTTAGCCAATAAAGTAAAATGTTATATTCATAAAACTTGACTCCAAAAAATGAATACATTTTGGCTCTTCAAGTGGGAAAGCTCAGAATTCATTTTCACATTTTTTTTCCTTTGACCTTAAAACCTCTGATGTCAAAAGTGCATTACCAACCCATCTTAGAATTCACACACTTTCTCAGTAGGGATATCTGAGTGAGAGGGGCTATTAGGCTGACCCCATTTCAGAATGGTTTGTGCCAGTGAGGCAGATCTAGCCAAATTCTGGTCTGCTTCATCACAGCTTTATACATCCTGAAGTGGCATTCATGCCAGTGTGAAATGTTCTTTTTTATGTTTCTAATAAGATCCAAGACATTTAAAAATCTGCTATAAATGCAAGTGGCTCTAATTTGGCTGCTAATTCTGCTGTGTGCTTTGGTGCATATTCATGGGTATTGCTTGCATTTAATGACGGCAGACGGGCGGAAAAGTCACACGAGTCAGTGCCTTCCTTCTGGGAAGCTGGTAATTGTAAGTGATATCTAGACTTGGGTATTAATATGTGACAGATATATTTGACTTGTATTCTAATTTGAATTAATTATTTTACTATAAATAATTGTGATGTTTGTTTGATATCATGACAGATGTTCAAGCCTTGGACTATTACATAAAGGTTGTATCATAGTGGCTAACACTGCTCTTTGAAGAAATTACTAGTACAAGTAGACCCTCCATTGCACAGCTAAGTTACAACAAGTACATGCCTGTATTTGTATGGAAATATGGAACATGGTCATTGAGTATCACCATGTATGTTTTTTTTAAATAATAAACATCGTCAAAAGAATTATTTGTTGGCTTATTGGTTTGTGATCAAGTGCTATACAGTTGGCCTTAAACAATACAGGTGTGTTAGGATCAATACGCCCCATGCAGCTGAAAATTTGTGTATAACTTTTCTTTCTCCCCAAGTGTAACTTCTAGTAGCATAGCACTTCTAAAAGCCTTTCTGATAACATAGATGATTAATACATTTTTTATGTAATAGATACATACTTTATTCTCACAACAAAGTAAGATAGGTAAAATAAAATGTTATTAAGAAAATCATAAGGAAGAGAAAACATAGTTCCCGTTAATTAGGGGACCATCATAATAGGCTTCATCCTCATGGTCTGAACGGTTGGTAGGCTGAGGGGCAGAGACAGGTGGACTTGGTCTTGCTGTCTCAGTGGTGGCAAAGGCAGAGGAAAACCCACCTGTAGGTGCTCCATGCAGCACAAACCTGTGTTGTTCAAGGGCCAACTATGTAACAAAAGGTTTTAGAGGGTGTAGTTGAGTCTCACCCTCAAGCACCACCCCCTGCCTCAAAGATTATACTGGTTCTGTCATTATTCAGTCAAAAAGTAATCTAAATATTAAAAGAAAAATCTGCTTCAGATAACAAGAAACAAGTGAAAGATCTTCAAATACATGAATAATCAGAGGGAAAATTCATTCCCAAAAGAAAAGAATAACTGGGTGGTGCTTGTGGCTCAAAGGAGGAGGGTGCCAGCCCCATATACTGGAGGTGGAAGGTTCAAACCTGGCCCTGGCCAAAAAGAAAAAGAAAAGAAAACAATAACTTCATACAATGGAAACTATTCAATGTTGAAGTTATTGATACAAATTTGAATATGGATACTAAAGAAGCTCCTTGAAATACAAGAGAGAATAGAAACCCAACACAAAGAAACCACAAGAACAATGCAGGAAAGTAAAAAAGGAATTGAATTATTTTTAAAAAGTCAAGTAGAGTTTCTGAAAATGAAAAGTTCATTTAAGGAAATACAAAACACAGTGGAAAGTCTTAAGACTGGGCACGATGAGGCAGAGAGAATAAGTCCAGAGCTAGAAGACAGTATCTTTGAATTAAGCAAGTCAATCAATGAGAAAGAACAGGTAAGTTTTAAAATATATTTATATTGTCTGGCCAAGTGTCAGACATACAAATTTCTTTGTAGAATTCTAATCAGTGCTTCATAATTTCTACATTTTAGAGTTAAGAAGAAGACAAATGGAACAACAAATACATGAACATTTCATCGTCCCTGGTCATAGAGAAACGTCCATCAGAACCACCTTGAGATATGACCTAACCCAGTAAGAGGAGCCCACGTGACAAGACTCCAGAACTGTAGATGCTGCTGTGGGTTGTGGAGAGAGGGAACATTTGGTGAGATTGCAAATGGGCACAGCCCTTTAGAAAAGATGTGTGGAGAATCTTCGAAGAGTTAAAAGTAGACCTTCCATTTGATCCTGCAAGTCATTACTAGATATCTACCCCAGAAGAAAAAAAAATCATTTTATCACGTGGAAATTTGCATTTAAATATTTATAGTAGCTCTATTAACAGTCACCGAGATGTAGAAATGATCCAAGTGCCCATCCACCCACGGATGGATTGATAACTGTGGTATATGTCTGTATAGCATAGAGTGTGATTCAACCATCAAAGGTGGAGCCTTTACATTTTTTGTATTTACCTGGATGGAGTTGAAGAACAACCTCCTGAGTAAGGTATCTCAAGAATAGAAAAGCAAGCACCCTGTCTACTCAATACTAATTAGAAACTAACAGATGGACAATCACAGGCCCACAGGAGAGAAAAACACACTTGAATACAAGTGGGGGTAGGAGTTGAGGATTCTGAGCTCTCGCCCAACAGTACAATGTGTGGGTTTATGGTACACCTCTTGGGTGAAAGACTCAACTACAACTTGGATGCTACACAAACAACATAACCTTTTCACAGGTACCCTTATATTAATCAGAAAAAAAAGAACAATGGTCTTCCAATTAGAAGGACATTCAACGTGGCATCTCATGCTATAATTCTATAATTATTGTTCATAGCACTCTATCAATGGCATCAGAAATGCCATATACATGCACATGTATCTGTAAACAAATACAACATGTATATAATTTATATGTCCATATATTCATCTATTCTTATTTATATACACACACTTCTTGGCTCTTTTTCAAGAAATTTCATATTAACCAGTATAGAATCATTGTCAGAAAACTTTTTTAACTTCTTAGGTAATTCTGAGTCGTGGCTAGATTTGGAAACATGGCTCTAAATGACATTTTCTTCTCCAAGAGAGGAAGATGTTCACCAGATCACAAAAAAGAAAAAATATTTCCAAAGGAAAGGAATGCATCAAACAAGTTTATGACATGGAGAGTTTCGGGATGAGGTGTGCGATATGTGGATTGCAGTCTTTGTGAGCAATCTAAGAATGTTCCAGGCACGCATGGTACCATGCTTATATTGATCTGTCCTCTTCAACAATTATTTGTTGGATCTCATAGACATTATCTACTGAATGGAGATATGATGAGGAATAAAGATATCTAGTGGGGGCATATTTTTGAAATAATGACAGCAATAAATATTTAATTGAAAGGGAGATGGTCCAAAGGACAGGTAGGGGTATAAAGCAAAAGAAGTGACCTGGAGCTCAGAGTGTGCCGAATTTTCCTGAGGGTATATTGATGACCTGGAGGATAAGTGGGGATAAACCATCTGAAGAAAGGGAGAGAAGACATCAATTTGGAAATGTTCCTAAGATGGAACGATTCTTGGAACATTCAAAGAACAAGTGAAGATGAAGAGTGTCCACACGTTATGGATAAAGACTGGGAAGTGCTAATTGGATGAAAAGCCCACAGAAAAGGGAACAACCTAAAAGGCTCAGGTAAATAGCTCTTCTTCAGAGCACAGGGATGGGCTGTTATTACATACCAGGCCCTTTCTCAGTGCTCTGATATCTGATGTAATTAAACTAGCTCACCATCTACTTCAGAAGATCAGATATATATTTGAAATAGATTTATTAATATATGAGAAACACTAATTGTATTTGTGTTTGATAATTTGATAAAATATTAAGTGCCTTTCAAAATCTAATAAAGCTTCCTATCAAAGGAATTAGATCTTTAGGACAGAAACGTTTGCGACAATGCTAGGGAACAGATTTTTGCTCTCAGCATTCAGCAACCTCAAGAATCAGTTAGAAAATATGAGGAAGAAAATGACATGTCCTGTTTTCATAAAATGCGGAACTGCTTAAATGGAGGGTGGAAAGGAGAACTTTCATTAAACTTAAATTTCTAGCCCCTGGTGTCGGTAACAACACAGCTCCCGCTTACTGTGTTCAATTATTATCTCAAATTGGCAAGCAACACTTGCCAGCCATCTAATCGTTTAATATATTTTCTCACATTCAAGAGTAGATGACAATTTAGTTGAATAGTTAATGTCAAAAATTTCTTCAATTATCTCCGACCATATGTACAAATAAGTTAAATGACAAACAGGAAAAAATATGTTTGCATTGCTATTCCCATCTACTTTTCAAATATTTCAGATAAACCAAGAATTGCCGAGATTTCTGGTTGAAACATGAAAATATAAATAAATGGCTCTAACTAAATGTGTTCCTTCCAAGCACTGAAGTACATATGTCTGTTATGGTGAGATTTTCATGTATTGCTCAAATTTGTAGGGCGTATCCCCTGGACAGTTTACCAAAGGTCAAACTAATACTTTAGCCCATAAAAGCATATTCTGTGTACTTTGTGGACTCCTCCCTGGGCTTTGCCGACACAGCCTACATAATTTGCTCTGTAAGAAGAGATTACAAAGCAACTATTGTGAGGTTTTTATTCTTTATTAATCGCTTTCCTCTCTCCATTTCCTTATGAGAAACTCACATATTTTTAAAACAAATAAATGATTTGTTTGACAATTCAGTGAATTATCAGATCACTTAGTTTCCTAACAGAATCTAATTCAAACTGTAATTTTCATATTAACACTGCATATTAAAGAAATTTCACACCAGAGGAGAAACATGTTAGATGAAAGATCACAAATACGACAGAGAATATAGAGCCTCCAAAACATAGTTCTGAAGGAAGATCCCTTGTATATCTTTTCTGATAAATAGAGAAGGTATACTTTCTTTTATACTTTCTTTTCCTGGAGGAATTACAAAGAGGGAGATTCAGGTAAGGGTTTCTAACCTGAACACCCCTCACAGGGCTCTTGCTGACACTTTCAACTGTGAGCTCAATGCTCTGTGTGAACTGATGGCTCTCTGTGAAGCCTTAAAATGCAGTTTTAATTCGTACTCTGACTTTTTAGTTTTGCTTTGCATAAGACATGGAAATATTACCAAATATGTGTAGAATTTAAATAACTCCATCTAAACCACCATGAAATAATTTCCTAGTGGTTATTTTTTCTGCAAGTCACCGTTCTTCTACTTTGTGTGGGTGAATATGTGCTACCTCAGGACTTAGATACACTTCCTAACATGCTGATTCCTTTTCCAGGGGGAAAGGTGTACACGTAATGATTTCCACTTCAGTTGATGTAAACATTCACCTGATCAACTGCCGGGATCCTAGTGTGCCGTTAAACGGCCACGGATTTATCACGCCTCCCGAGGTTTGGCTCCAGGCATCTGACTGAAAAGCATAGGCCAACGTGTGCTTTTATTTCTTTAATCCGGGTCTATTCACGGGCACTGTACTCAGGACCCTCTGCTATTTACACGCTTTTACATTCATCGTCTTCATTTTCCTCTCTGACTAGCACCACAGTCCAACTGCCTGAGATACTTTTCAATACAAGATTAATCCACATCTCCATCATCACTGGATCAACCCGGACACGGTTTCTATAATGTTGTGGTGTAACAGACAGGATAGTGATAACCAGAACCCCTAGGAGATGTGCGTTGGTTCGGAATGCCAATGAAACGCACCACATGGGTCTGGGAGCCAGAGTTTATGCCTTAGATCTATGCAGGGCAGTATACTGTGCTTGGAAGATGATTTTGTGTAGCAGAATATTCTTCTGGAGGGTTTAACGGGTCGGAATCCTTTTTACCTTGTTCAAATTCCACATTGGGGGTCAGACACAGTGGCTCATATCTGTAATCCCAGCACTTTGGGAGGCCATGGAGAGTGGATTGCTTGAGCTCAGGAGTTTGAGACCAGCCTGGGTAAGAGTCAGACACCATCTCTACTAAAAATATAAAAATTAGCTGGGAATGGTGGTGGGTGCCTGTATTCCCAGCTACTTAGAAGGCTGAAGCAAGAGGATTGCTCAAACCAAAGAATTTGAGGTTCCTGTGAGGTATGATACCACTGCACTCTACCCAGTGTGACAGAATGAAACTTTGTCTTAAAAAAAAAAAAATTCACATGGGAACTAATGTTACTCGATCATTTATTAAAACAAATGTCTTTTGCCTCCTAATAATCAGGCTGAATTTGCATCTTCCTTAAGAAATTAAGGTTGATATGCTAAGAAAGCAGGGACTTTTGCCAAAAATGAGAATATATGATGGCAATTTATTAACATTGTAATTTTATTAAGAAGAGAGAAAGGGAATAGTTGAGTTATTGCTAAATAACGGGCAGGCAGAAGGTTCCTTCTAGATCAATACTCTCTGTGTAACAAGGCCCCTGTCATTGATGTAGTTTCTCCATTTCTGTGACCTCTGGTGTTTAATCACTATATTTTATGATTAGAATCCATATTCAAATTTCAGAAGTCTCAACAATTAGAGGAAAAGTGCAGACAGATAAAATTATTATTTAACACTCAATTAATTTTAATCCATCACCAGAAAATGGATTATGTACCCATAATATGAGAAAAATGGAGAAAATGTCCTGTGAGCTCTATAACAAGTTAGCAGTATTTGGGGAACTTCTGTTTGAATAATGTTTTTAAATGCTTACTTGTGGTCTCCTTCTATGAACATCTTAATATGCAGTTTCTAGGTGGAAAATTAATCTTAAAATTGGTTATTAGAAAGCCAGGGGAATTCATAAACAAATGGTATCAGAGGGAATATGTTTTAATTATGTAATAAAAGAAGATTATACTATTGTTTTACATAAATTTGTTAGGATATATAGTATGCTCACACGATATGTGATTAATACCTCCCTTTATAGAACATAGTCTATTACAGGATCTTGTCCCTTTGGCCACATTTGGTTTCTCTCAGTCTTTTCAAAGTACCCAAGGCCCTGAAATGATGCATTTATTTAAAGGCAATAGAAAAATGTAGACAGTTTTTGTGTCATCATTCGGATATACTTTTATTGAAGATATGAATGAACTGAGTATTTATTTTACCTCTCCTTATATGTTAGAAAAATTAAAAGTTCAAATACTGTAGTATGCGGAGCACACGTAGCCTTTGATCTTTCCAATTTTATGCTCATCTATGAGTGTAGATGTTCAGTTTAATGTTTCACTGCCTATGGGTCTCACAGCACTCATATCATTATCCAAAAAAAGAGGCAGTTTTCTTCTTGGATTTATTTTAGGATATATCCCATGAGTCTCCCATATTAGATACTCTCGAATGTTAATAATTTATAATTAACTATCAAGGCAAGAAGTTTAGTAAGACTGAAAAACACTAGAGGCATAAAATATGCACATAAAAACAGAAGTATAATTTTATGAATTGTCATATACAGGCTTTTATTTTAATTGAAGCATTTCTGTTTTCAGGCAAACACTTAAGATTGCTTAAGATTGACGTACAAGGTCAAAGACTGTCCTGCAACACCTTGAGCTTCAGTCGGGGAGGCATAATGGTTCTTAAAACGTCATTCCAACAGACAGAGTCCCGCAGGTCACATTTGCTTCATGTGGCACACATCTCACTACACTAATTTATAACTGGGCAGTGCCTTGGATTGTCAGCTATTAATGTGTCCGTTATACAACATAGCTCAGAGCTCCTGGAATTAAAAAAAAAAAAAAGGAGGGGGAGTTGTCCTTCTTTCTGCCACATATAACTTTTGATAATTACCTTAAGCCTATATCTCACTCCCTTTTTATTATATCTGTTTCTTAATCTACGGATCACTTGATATATATTTTACTTGTAAATGATGCTAGAGCTAAATTACTTAAGACAAAAAATAGGTAAATTGGTAGAAAATCAGAAAGGAACCAGAGATAAGTCAGTGGAAAAGGAAGAATCATTGTTTCCTTGGCTTTGAGAAAATCAGATGTGTGAATTTTTACAAATTTAAAGTTCACCAATAATCACTGGGCAAAGCTCTGAAAGATCCGCCCCCAATAATCACTGGGCAAAGCTCTCAAGGATCCGTTCATCCAGTGTACGGAAGCTGAGTATTCTGTTACTTTAAAATCCATGCATCACTACCTCAGAGATGAATCTCTGCAAATGTTGCTTAGCTGTTTGGCATGTGGTGAGGTGGGCCAGACAACGAGAGAGCATTTCTTTTTCCATGTTTACAATCTGCAAACTCCTATTATTATTATTATTTTTCTGGTGGAAATGTTTTCTTCTTTTTTATAAACCAGTGAGAAGACTGATATAAACTGCATCTCATTTCAGAAGAACTGCTATAAAAAGAGTAAAGTCCAACTTGGGATGTGGTATATGATCGCAAATAACCTTTATTTTGAGAAATTTACTGATATTAGACCTGTAGGCCCTTAACTATGGCTCAATTAGTTAAAAAGGCCACACCTCTGTTAGCAACAGGTAAAGTTCCAACTATCAGGTGTGGACATTTGTACTGTCTATCAGTCTGGGAAATAGCAGATCCTCCACAATTTTGACAGCAAAGAGTCATAGTTAGAAAATAAAAGCATCAAATTTAGTATCACCAATGTAACATTACTCAAAATGTTTGTTGTACTTTCACCTTTAACAACAAAATGTAATATTTGAAAGCATCACTACTGTTGCCATAATCAACAACCTAGCTTTATTGTTCTTAACATCATTTGAAACTTTTTGTGGCAAAAAAAAAAAAAAAAATCTCTGAAATGGAACCAGGAACACATTTCTCATGTCTACCTGGTGCCACTTACTTCCTTATGGTAGTTGAACCACAACCTGACTTCATGCCCCCCTCCCAAGTTCCAGTCTTGGAAGCGCCCTGATGTGGATTCTGATACAGGCTATGTGTGACCATTCTTAAGATGGTCATAGAATAAGTCATATGGAATAAGTCACAGAGTTTTGTTTTTATTCCTTGCATTTTTAAATTCCCAAGACATAAATGCATGAACCACTTTGGTGGGAAGTTAGAGATAATTGGCCAGGAACCAGGTAAGGAAGAGGTGCTTCAAGCAGAGTTGTGTGCCCATTCGTCTCACAGAAGGGACGTCTAGTTTCATTTCTACCTCATTGGCTGCCCTGTACTGTCTGTTGGGGATCATTTTAAAAGCACATGCTTAGAGCTTGACATTAGCCAGGCTTTGAGAGTCTATAATTTGGACAGAGGAGTAAATTGGAGTCAAAGTTCCCCTTAAAACTCATCTCCCCCAAATCTACATCTACCCAAAGGGATTAATGAAAGAATGAGCAGTGGTTTTACACTAATGACATGAGGACAGGATAAATGCAAAGTCAAAGTCCCCTTAAACTCATCTCCCCCCAAATCTACAGCTACCCAAAGGGATTAATGAAAGAATGAGCAGTGGTTCTACCCTAAGGACGTGAGGACAGGATAAACGCAGACTTTCTTGGATTCTCTCTTTAGATCAATGGGAAGGTAAAGAAGGAAAATAGAAATGAGAATAAATAAAGAAAGAGAAAGAGAAATGAAAGTAAAAAAATAAGAGGTCATTCCTGTGACCCATGACCTCAAATGATTAATAAAAACTTTTGGAAACTTCAAAGTCTATATGTGGCACAGACATAGACGTTGTGTGTACACACATATGTATATATATTTATACAGCATTTTCACATCCTGCCCCTCATTTTATCTTCACAAGGTCTTTATGAGGTAGTTCTGGAGTTTTGGCCTGAATTGCCAACTTATGAATGAAAATACAGAAAATTAAATTATTTCCCTTGCTTTTCTTTGCAATCATCAAACACCTCACTTTTTTTTTCACTAGCTAGAAGGTAATAAAGAAAAGTCCCAGGAGTCATACCCCATACGAGGAATAACACATCTGAAGCACTACAGAGTTAGTGTCCTCACATTTATTTGACCAGAAGACTGAGACACAGCATCTGGAAAGCAAATATTGCAAGAGGAAAGGTTATTTAGCTTTGCACAGCCAACTAAATTGAGTAACTATAGCGTTCATCTTTAAGTCTATGAACAACTACAATACTTGAAAAAGTAAATGGTGATAAAATATTCAATATCAACTCTTATGATTCTAAGTGGGATATAAATTGTATTTGTCAAAGTATTTGTCTCCGGGGTTGGTAATGAACTTCTCTACTCTCAAAACTGTTCTTTTACCTGCTTGTTGTATTCATTCTTTTTCATTTAGCCTTGCTACTATTGGTAATAAATGGCATGAAAAGGAACATAAAATTGTCCTAGACTGTACAGTTGCACCAGATATTATGTGAGCCTTGAAGTTTCATACACTACCAAGAGCATCCCATCCCTTTTCTTTCCATAATGCCACAAATGATTTCCATGAAGATGAGTCATCGTACCCAGGAAGAACTAGCTACTGAACTTTGTAAAAATCCACGCATAGGCCTCACTGACGGGCAGTTCATCATGCTTTTACATTAAGGTATTAATTTCAATTTCAATCTTCCTGTAAAGCAAAAGGGAAGAATTTTTTATTATGGAGTAATGGCTTTCCCAAAGTGACATAAATTATAGTTGTCGATATTAAAGTTAGAAAGGCTACTTCACCTTCTTTTACACAGTGTATTTCTTTCCAATATAATCTGGATCACTTCTTAAAATCACCTCGATTTTTACCAAAGCAGGCTGCTTACTTTCCGTGTTAGCACCGTGCACCAAACTTCCACAAAGATTGTCACAGGAAACTGATATGTTATTTTGCACCATTTGATGGCATATGTCTTTGGGCAGATCTTTGAAAACCATTTCACACTGATGTGGATGATGATGATGACTCTGAGAGCTGCTAAACCATATGTTAGCAATCAAAAACAAAATTAAGTCCCAGACAAAATTATGATCTGACTAACTAAATTTTTTCTTTCTTCTGTTATGTTATTTTTTTCCCTCTTCCTAATTACAGTTCATGTTTCTTATCTACATATTGTTCAGAATTCCTTTAAAAAAACTACATATTGTATTGCGAATAAAATATATTTTAACTGCTCCAGTTATGATTCTGAAGGTGTCAGCATGGTTTTCTACAATGAATGTTCAGTAATGTTGAAGAAAAGCAAAAAATAGAAAATAACAATAGAATGTGAGGACCGTGCCGTGAACAGACATTTAGTGCTTTGATATCGGCAGTGCCTAAGTTAGCCATGGAAAGTTTTTAGAGCATGTAGCATGGACATTGAGACTTGAAAGATAGAATACAGAAGAAGAACTACCTGGGAGTGAGAACACCAGAGATGGCGTGTGTAGGATTGGCAAGAGCTCAAACGTAAGAGAAAACATGGAACTTCTAGGCGTGGCAAATAATCCCTTTTAGTCAAATATATCATTAAAAATTTTTATTTCAAACATGTAAGAATAATGTATAAAACACTCAAAATATTAAATAGTACAAAATAATTTCAATTGGAAAGAAAACTTCCACCATAACACAAGCTATCAGCTCTCTATGCTCCAGAGACAGAAATCATCCGCTCATCCAGCTCATTATTTTCAAACAAGATAATTCAATTAAAGAGAATTACTAAGTTTTCAAAAAAATTATTCTTATTTTGCTATAAAAATGCGACAATTGGTATCAATGGATACATAAATCATTGGCTCTATCCCCAGAACTTTCATTGCTTGGTGATGAATTGCATAAATTTTAATTTTGATAGATATTTTCCAAGTTTTTTTTAAACTGTCTATTCCATTTCCATACTATTCTCAAATTAATGATATTTAGAATATATCAAATTGCAGATTAATATGTTAAAACAATTGGATATTAGCTATTTCATAATGTTCAAATTGATATTATAAGATTTTATCTTTGCTCAAATTGTAAATGGGTTGTTTTCTGGATTTTTATTTTAAAAATAAATAAATTATTTTCAAGATATATTTACCTATATCGTTCATGTGCTTTGAATATTTCTCTATGACATCTCTCTCTCATTAACTTCCTCATTTTGATAAAAGATGAGTGATTTACAGGAAATACTATTGTCATCAATGTTATAATTGTTTTTTTCTAGGCTTTTATTTTTCTCAATTTTTTCATACTGATTTTTAAATATAAAATTTAGCAATCATTTATATAAACTAAATGATTGTCTTGAGTTTTATTTCAGGTTTAAAAAGGTTTTCCTCTTCTAAAATATTTTGTGTGTGAGAGAAAGAGAGCACAAGATCAATTATTTTTCTTAAGTACTTTTATATTTTCATTTTGTTAAATTAAGACTATTGATTCATTTGAACTTATTAATAACAGGTGAAAGAATGATCCAATTTCATCTGTTTAATTAAAGCCGGAAAGTTATCATGACACCATTTAGTAAACAACATACTTTTTTTCTGCAATGCTTTAAAATTCAAGTTGAACTCACACATATCTACTAGGGGTTTAACCTCCCTGTTTTCTATTAATAGTATTAGGTTATTATATCATATTATTTTCTTACCTCTATGAGTGAAGTAGTCATTTCAATTAATGTATAGTTAGTATTAATTTAAAAAATTACTTATTAATATTTTCTTCATAATTTATCCTGATAGAACTTATACATCTTTTTCCTTTACAGAAACTTATTTTTATAAGTTTATACATTTTTACCAACAAAATGGAATCTTTTATACAATAGTCATCTCTCTGATATTGATGTTATAAATCCAAATACAATTATGGATTTCCTTTTATGCAAATCTTTATTTAGATACCTTAGTAAAATAATAAATAACGTAATACAATTCCCTTGCATTATTTTTTAAATTGTCAAAAATTCTAAATACACCGGGTTAAGAAAATAGAAAGCAACCGTCACCAAAACAACAAACCGTTACCTTTAGGAAGACAGGTGTCTATTGCCAAATGGACTCACCAGTGGTTTCATACTCCAAAGACAAACACAAGCATCTCCCAGTGTCTCTTGTGTCAATTTTCTGGCTATTATCTGCACATTATGTCTGTAGTTCTTAAGTTATCATTTATAAAATGTCTATTACTTCTTCTTCCAGATATGAAAGATTGTGGACTATGTTAAGTAAAATACAAAATTAAAATCTCCTTTCCTATTTGTATTATGTTTATATCAGTTCTTGTTAAGTCAATAGCTTTTAATAATATAATTTATTTCTTAATGACGAAATTAACATTCCTGTGCTTCCTCCCCCATCTGCCTCCTTCACATCTCTGTCAGCCATCCAAAGACAATTTATATTAGGTTTATACATGATGTGTTAATTCTATTTTGTCAACATTTTAAAAACCCTAGTGCTTTGTTTGGATATTGACCTCAAAATCTATGAACAAACTAATAAGTAGTATTTGTAATATCATGATTTGAAAGAGCCAAAATGTGCCTAGGATTAAAGGAAAGAAAATCAATTAGAACTGAACAGAGAAAAAGCAACCCTTCCCATAATGAGGCTGGGTGGCCAGAGAGAAAATCAACTTTAGAGCTCTGGGGCAGCACTGTTTCTCCCAAGTTCAAGCAACAGTAGTGAAATTTCTTAGCAATCCCTCATAGAGTGACTACTGATTTACCACCATGGTTTCCAAACTGTCTTCTGTTTTTATCTCTTTCCATGGATACCCAATGGCTAGACTCCCCTCACCTAATGACAGAAACTAATTCCTTGTTAATTCCTATTTCTGATTGTGTTTTTGGAATAGCATTGATTCAGATTGAATCCTCTTTTGGACTTTTTCAAAATCTATCACTGGAATGTCAGCTCTGCAAAAACTTGATTAGTTGAGCAGCGCACCTTGTGTGCTGGGCTTCCCTCCATTTTTATTTCATTTTTTTCATCTGATCATACTTGCCATTCCTGATGATCATTAGATGATTAGGTTTTAATAATTTGGAGATTCCATCAAGAATTGTCCAAGACTTTTATTGCTGTGGACCAGGGCCCTTGACAGGTAATATGCATGATGTGTCTGGGACCCTTTGTATCACCAACATTAAAGCAGGTCCTGGGATATGATCAAATTCCACACAGAACTGAGTGTGGAGGGTCTCATTAAACCATTTAAGGTCAGAGTTAGGCTTTTTTTCTCAGGACATGAGGTTTCCATCACAGTCGGGCCTCTGCTTGTGAATTTTGGCTTCTAATTCTCTGATGGTGTACGTTTGTCCTTCATTCTACGTGTTACTTGAAGGAGTAACGTGTAGAATTCCCATTCTCTTGCCTACTTGAAGGAGTCTCTACAGAGACGTGCTGAGGCTGCATTGAGCAGGCTATGGTGGTGCAGGCTCTGTGAGTCTCCTCAGTCTGGCGAGCTGTGGAAAGCTTGCTGCAGGTTGCCTTTCATAACTGTTAGGACTCTCCTCTACGAGAAGCCTCTGGGTTTAGCTCCCTGTCTTCTCAGAGCCTTTCTAGTGGTAACTTTTTAAACTAGATTCTGCAGACAGGCAGTCAGACAAGAATCCCTTTCACTATTATTCATTCCCCCCAGTCATCTCAGTCTCACTCATGGAACCTGTCCAGTCCCACTGAGTTTGAAACCCACTTGCATCACAAAAACATAAAACTACACCAATTCATTTGTTTAGCTTTATAAAGGACACAATCTAACCAAGAATAATTTGGAAATATGATGAATTTTTGACATACGGCAAGACTGTTCATTTATTTGGTGCCTTAGAGTAGAAAGAAAGCAAAACCATAATTAAACATTTCTTTATGTTTCTTTATAGTAATGATAAAGCTTCTAAAGGCAATTTGGACTTTAACATGGGTTCTCTAAAGGATTTCTTTTGAGGGGGATATGAGTTGAATTGTGGCCTCTTAAAAGATATGTTTAAATCTTAAACCCAAACACCCATAAATGTGAACTGATGTGAAAACAGGGTCTTGGCAGATGTAATCAAGTCAAGACGGGGTCACACTAAATCTGTGCTACAGTTAGTGCTCTAAATCCATGACTCAAGTGATTAAAACGGAAGGAGAGTAGTATTTTAATACAGAGACACAGAGAAGACGCACAGTGGGAATGTCCTCCTGGGAAGACACAGGCAGAAACAGGAGTGATGCAGATGACTCCATGAAACAGAGCTGGGAGGCAAGAAACGCTGAGGGTTGTCAGCAAGTACTAGAAGCTGGGAAAGGCAGAGACCTTTCCACCTCCATAAGAACGGTGAGGGACTCTGCAGACACTTCATTTCAGAATTCTAGTCTGCAGAATTTTAAGAAATTTCTGTTATTTTAGTCTGCAGTTTTTATAATTTGTATGCATTCTACAGGAAACGAATGTGAAAGGAAAAGTGTGAAAACCTGTGGCAACTTCTCTTGGGCGTCCTCCTCAAGTCTGTGCCCACTCCTTCCCATTACATGGTCTCATCTGGCTCCTTCTTCAGCTCCTTCCTACTCTCCCTACTCTCAGGGTTCATGCCAGTCCCCAGAGATATCTCCTCTCTCCTCTTTCAACTACATCCGCAAAGCCCCATGCAACCTCAATTTATGTTACATTTATTTAAAGCCATTTGTTTCTCTCTTTCTCTTTTTTCACCTCACTTAGGAAATTTAAAAGGTAAATTGATTGGGAGAAAGCAATCATTTTGTCATTACATGAACACTCTAGGAATTATCTAGTTCAGATAAACAGCTAAAAATGCCCAAAGAAAATGAAGAAAAAGTTAATTAACTGTGATTCCTTTGCTTTAAGAAATTTAAACAGCAAGTTTAAATAATAATTTTTGTTATTATCATTACAAGATAAGGAGAAAAGGTTTGAATTCAAGATAAGAGGAGCTTTCAAAAATGATCAAAATTTTTTTAATTTAGTTCACGAATAACAGAATTGTAAATTTTCTTTTTTAAATTTATGATACATATTTGATAAGTGTGTATACCTTAGCACCAGTTAAAATGAGTTTGTAATCTTTTTTAGACATAATTTTATGTTTCCCTATGGTTTTAACAAATGTAATAAGAATTTTGATTAAAGGCTAATCTAATCATACAAAACTTCCAAATAAATTATTTGAAATTTTGAGCTAGAGAACAGTGCAGACAGAGCTTATTTTATTTCACTTTGCTCTACTGTGCTTTGTCGATATGATGAGATTTTACAAATTGAAGTTTCCTGGTCACCCTATGTAAAGCAAGTCTATTAGCACCATTTTTCCAAAAGAATGTGCTCACTTTGGGTCTTTAGTTTAAATTTTGGTACTTCAAATATTTCAAGCATTTTCATTGTTACTATAGTCACTGTGATGATCTGTGACCTTTGATGCAACTTCGGTAATTGTTTGGAGAACCCAAAATCGAACTCACATCACATATAAATGACTGATCAGTGTGTGTGTGTGTTCTCATGGCTTCACCTGGCCACTCACCTGTTACTCTCCCTCTCTGTGACACTTGTTATTTGCTTAGACACAGTGATATTGAAATATGGCCCGTTAAAAATCTCAGAATGGCATCTAAGTAGCCAATTGAAAGGAAGAGTTGCATTCTCTCACTTTAAATCAAGGATTAAAAATTATTAAGCTTAATAAGAAAGGTTTGTTGAAAGCTGAGCTGGGCCAAAAGCCATTCCTCTTACACCAGTGAGTCAAGTTGTGAAGGGAAAAAAGACGTTTATGAAGGAAATTAAGAGAGTTATTCCCACGAGCAGTGAATGGGAAGAAAGGAAAACAGCCTTACTGCTGATAAGGAGGAAGTTTTACAAATGGTCTGGATAGAAGGTCAAGATCAAACCAGTCACAACATTCCCTGGGGCCAAAGCCTAATCCAGAGCAAAGCTTTAATCGTCTTCAATTCTATGAAGGTGGTGAGAGGTGAGGGAGCTGTGGGAGCCAAGTTTGAAGCTAATAGAAATTGGTTCTTGATGTTTAAGGAAAGAAGCATTTTTATAGCAAATAGAAAGGTGCAGGATGAAGCAGCAGGTGCTGATGTGGAAGCTGGGGCAGCGCCCAGATGGTCCACTGGGTCGGTTAATGAGGGTGCTCTATGAGACAACACATCCTCGGTGTGGACTGAACTGCTCCCCACTAGAAGAAGGTGCCGTCTAGAATCTTCATAGTTAGAGAGGCGAAGTCACTATCTGGCTTCAAAGCTTTGAAGGACAGGCTGGCCTCTTGTTAGAGGCAGGTGCACCTAGTGACTTAAGTTGAAGCAGTGTTCATCTACGACTGCTATGTTACAGTGTGGTTTATGGTATATCTCTTTCTGTTGCCAGTTAAAAGACCATCTTAGGGATACCACAGTTCGTTAATAGTTTTACTGTCATGCTGTCAACTCCGTTAAGTGTTTTTGGAGGCTTTATTCAATAAGTAGGCATGAGCAGCTTTTCCTCAATATCCTGTACTGAAATCTAAATAACCTTTGCATGACCCATCACCTAGAGACTTAATTTTCTAGAAAAAACACCAGAAAAAGACTGATTTTTAATTCTCGATGGAAAGAGGACCTCAGCTGGGACTGTTATCAACCAGTATATCCCTGAAAGCCCCTGAAGCCATCCCTGCGTTCAAGCCTTTCAGTTAAAGCAATATATAAAACGTACTCAAGTCATTATCCACCAAAACTGCCCTTGTCAGATAGCACAACATGAGGGCTCACTCGCTCTCTCTCACACACACACACGCACACACACTCCTCTTAAGCAGTCTTTGGAAGGTGTTGACACCACCCAAGTACCAGATGCCAGGACCATCCACTAGAGTTCCTGGTACAAGACCACAAATTGCTATGCTTTAATTGCCATTATTCTGTTATCTAATTTCATAGCTATTGCTTCCTTTTGTTACTGGTTGTGGCTACTTTTAACTATGTTGCTTATTATAATTAATTTATATGTATTATATATATACCTATTCTTAATATAACTTTATATTTACCCTGGTGTGACTTAAACACGTACCTATAATCTGCTTATGATTTGTCTAAAATATATAAAGAAATTTGACTACTAGATTTTCTCTGAATGCCAAACAATTTCAGTGTACTAATATTTTATAGAAGATCACTTTACTCCCTAACTATTTGTACCCAGCTATTAAGATATTCCTAAAATGGCAGACATCACAACAGACCAGATGACCAAATATTCATAGAAGCTATTGAGTCATACGTTTTTCTTCACTGA
This sequence comes from Galago senegalensis, assembly GCA_963575145.1. Taxonomy (NCBI): domain Eukaryota; kingdom Metazoa; phylum Chordata; class Mammalia; order Primates; family Galagidae; genus Galago; species Galago senegalensis. Next base: position 33,564 of record CAUYTI010150449.1, on the reverse strand, counting down.
AATTACACTCAGGGGTTTATTGTGCATTTCATTTTTATACCTGGACCCTCACACACAGATACAGGATTTAAAGAGATCCTGGGTGACAGACAGCACATGGTCCAAGGTTTTCTCATTTTTAGGAACTTTACAAATAAATGTGTATTTCCTAGATGAAGGCTTCAGTTTGTTTGGTTTAGGGCTACCTGATGGTCTCTATACAGAAAACACAGCTACTTGATGCCAAACTGCCATGGGTAAGTGTCACCAATGCTTTTTCATTCTGTTTGGCAAGGCTGTAGGTGTATTTTGGCCAAGGATGAGCCACTGGTTCATCCTTGATTGATTGATCCTGGACTTTGAGCACAGAGGCTTTTGACTATTATAGACTTATGGAAAAGGATCTCTTATCTCCATTAAGTTTCCTCTTAGTCTATTCATCCCTCATTTGAGGAAACTTTCTGGACTCATGTATGTGTGTGTGTGAGAGAGAGGAAGAGAGAGTTTGTGTGTGTAATTTGGATAATTGAGTTTTAAATTACCAAAAAGTAACTGATTTTCTACTTCTATGTATTATCTTTTACCTATCCCTTGAAAGAAAGATACTACTTTCAAAGCTTTTAAGTTCGTTTGTCCATAAATTAGATTTCTCCAGATCAGTTGATCTTTTTATCATGACATTTCTGTTTTGCTCTAGAGTCTTAACAATTATTCACCAATCTTGGTTTTCCAACCATATTTAATAATGAAAGCACAGGTTAATTATGAATGGTTGATGGAGGTTTCTTTTCCTCCGTCCACACCTTAGGTGGAAATAGTGTTCTGTTTGTAGATGTCACCCTGAGATTGGTATTACTTGAAGATGAGATGCAATGGTACAACAGAGGGTCCAATATGGACGTCAGAGCCACATTAGACCACCCAGGTCCCCTCAGGAAGTTTACTTAATTCTGTGAGAGAGGATTTCTCAGATTAAAGTCTTAGTGCACGTTTTTGACTAGCAAGTTCTCTGCCTGGACCCAAGGGCAAAAAACGTGATGAATATAGGGGTACAGGTGAATCTTTCTAAGAGTAGAATGTGAACATTTTAAAGCAATAACTGAGAAAATGACATGAAGGCTGTGTGGACCAGTTTGATGGAAGTATTTCAGATTGCATATGAAAACCCCACACTGTACCCCAGAAGTGCATTAATGTACATAGTTATAATTCAATAAAAAAAATTAAAAAAAAGAAAACAAACAAACAAACAAAAAAAAAAAACAAAAACGTGATGAATAGGGTAGATTTTCCATAGATAGACACTCAAGTTAACAATTTTCCTGTATTACCTGCTGCTCCTGATCTTTGTATATGTGCCTGACAACTTCTCTGAAGGTTTTTATTGATCAGACCTATTCTCACTTACTTCCTGTCTCCCAGAAATCTTGTCAGATATCTTGGCTATGGGGTTTCTGATGTTCCTTTGTCAACAATGCAGACTTATTCCATTTTCAACTCTTAGAACACCATTCTTTAAAAGCTCAACCATTTATGAGATTGGATTTCTGACAGTAAAGAAAGAAAGTGCATATTGTCAAACAAAAATTTTTATTCAGCTTCATTTTTGTCATAAAAACTTGTTAATTACTCAAACTATGTAAAGAATATAGTTAACACCTATTCTACCACGTAGGAACATAAAGGTGTGTAATGTGTTTTCTCTGTTTCCATACATTTATATAGTATTGATAAATATGCATAAACTATAAATATATAAACTTTTTCAAATTTTATTTTGATTGTTAGTATATTACAGCTTGCTTAGATTCAATTATGAAATATGTACATTTCTAGACCATGGTAATAAAAGACACATTCTTCTAAATTTATTCCACCCAATTTTAATGCTATTATGATACACATTGTTTTACATCTTAAAAAATGGACTCTGGTCAAGAAGTATAAAGTAAGACTCTCCTACACAAGCCATCATTCTGATCACTCTGAGCCCAGGGTCCTATCTTAAAATACAAGCTGGCTTCTGCACCTGGTAGGTGTATTGCAGTCATTGTGATGTTGGGTATTCTTGCTTATTTTCTAATTGTTTATGGCTTATTTATTAAAAAGTCACTGATCTTTGCATAGGAATCTTTGCATTGCAATGTCTAACAATTATTACTATTTCTCTCCTTTTATCTAATGAGATGTTTGTTGTCCCTTTGTGATTGTCCATGTAAACAATCACAGCAACACTGATTAGGGCACCAGCCACATACTACATGACTAGTAGCTTCAACCCATCCTGGGCCTGCTAAACAACAATGACAACTGCAACAAAATATAGCCAGGTGTGTGGCAGGCACCTGCAGTCCCATCTACTAGGGAGACTGAGGCGAGAGAATCACTTGAGTCCAACAGTTTGAGGTTGCTGTGAGCTATGATGCCACAGTACTTTACAGTGGCTGATAAACTGAGACTCTGCCTCAAAAAAAAAAAATGAATTCATAGCAAGGAAGGAGAAAGAAATTGGAGACACATAGGTCTATATCATTTTACCTAAGAATAAAAAAGAAAAATGGAGCATGGAGAGGAAAAGGGTAGTTGTGGAGGATCTTAGAAAACGCCCTACAATTCTGAGCGATAGCCGGACAAAGGCTGCTGTCCATGTCTTCATTGTAAGATGATCTCATCTTATAAAATCCCATGAAGTACGTATAAAAGATAATCTCATCTTCAATTTCAAAACAACTCGGATGGTTTATAAAGACAATCTTTGATATACATATTTATATACAATCTTTTATGTACATATATAAAACTAGGTGAACCAATCAAGTTATTATATCTTACTTTTAACTATCTCATAAGAAGAAACAGAAGAAAGGAAGGAAATAGGAATCACTTTTGCATCTAGTATCTCAGTCAAAGGAAAAGGAAAAGGGGCAACCTGTTTGGGACTCCTTCCATTGTATTGGAAGCTTGCCTGTCTTGTAATAAACTATCGCTCTACCACCTCTGTAAAAAAAAGGGGGGGGGCAAATGAATTTATTGTGGTTAGAAAGCTAGCACTTGACAAAGTGGCTCTAGGTTAACATTAAACTTTTGACTGTGAAAATTATCTTTTACAAATTTTTGCAAGTCACAAAGGGATGCTAATGACTGTCTTGGTGGGAAACCTCTGCTGCTTGTCATGCAGCTTCAAAGCCAACATTAATCCAGAGGCTGTGTGAAGGCTGCTCTCTAATCACAAAAGAACTTCTTTCCTTTTCTTGTTCATTTGCTATTTTGTATTTGGGACACAGGACACGGTGCACAGCTATGTAACTAGTGAATACAAGGCACCAGCAACAAGAGTGATACGACGGACGGAGACAAGCCAGTTATAAAACCAAGAACGTAAGGATCGATTCAGAAGTAGGCGATCATCAGAAAGAAAAGAAATGCAGGGTGTAGCGTGGATATAGGGATAAAAATGAAATGAATAAAGTGCAAATTAAGGATCTGAAGATAATAATCTGCTACCACAAAATGATAGTCTTCTCATTCTCAGCCCTGTAAACTGTTGGAACTACAATGAACTGATTATCAAAGAAAGGATTTCATTCCCTTTTATGTATTAAAATAAAAAGCAAACTAACAGATGGATGGTTTTTGTCTGGAATGCCACTCGCTAGACTGCTCAGTTCAGATGCCATTGCCTTCAATTCATATTCTCAGAATAGATTGCTAACTTAGGGTAATTCCGGATACAAGAAACAATTTAATAAAGGGGCGGGAGAAGCTTTATCATAAGAAAGCGGATTACTCAGAATCAAAAGAAATGTGAAGGGGAGAAAGATCTTGTGAAATCTGCTGATTTCAGGTACATCTGCGGTAGAATGTGGTGAATCTTGGTCCTAAGGCCCCTTCTTTACATGAGTTGCCTATGACCGTAAATTTGTGAATCTCACAGCACAGCCCACCATGGACTCATTTCATTCAGAGATTCACCCTCTGGGATTATACACATAATCTAATATTTATGTATTTGAAACATATTTTGTATTATCTATCATGTTACATATTATTACACAATTTTATACATTTTGTGTATTTCGTATGATACACACTTGTTTATATTACATAATATCATACTCTATTCTATCACGCACACACATACACATACATAGAGCCCTTCTTCCTCCCTCTAACTTGTGCCCATGTTTTGTTTTTCAGCGTGTAATTTGCATTTCCACACGATCTGTTGCACTCTGGGCCTACAGCAGTCCAATTCCCAGCCAGTGACGAATGCTATGAAATGAGGGTAGAGTTCTGATGGATGGACCAAGTTGCTACCGTGCCTATATAAAAATCATGATATTTCATTCTATATATCCAAATAGTTACTTATCCTCTAGTAATAAAGATATGCCTTTTATTGCTATTATTATTTCAGTGAAGGCCAGTTCAGATGACTGACAAGTTCCCAACTTTTGTCAACTATATCCCAGGAGTTGAGAGTGGCAGTGCATAAACTCACAGCAATGCTGAAATTTTGTCAAGAAAGGAATCTATTGAATTGAATAAAAAAATACTTAGTATGTATCCCCTTTTAGTTTTATCATTTGCTTTGACAAAATTACATACTACAGATTAACATATAAGATGGGGAATACAAAACCTCTTCAAGATTGACTAATGAAATGGAAAGGTGGCTTAATAGCTTGAAAAGATAAGAAAATATATTAATCTTTTATTTTCTGAAATCATAATTTTCTGAGGTAAGATAATAAATGTGGTTTTATTTTGTACTTTTGAACTCACATTCTGATAACCTCCTGGTTAACCTTTGTATGCCTAACAAAGGCTGTCTCTTCCACTTCACACTGGAATCACTAAATTATGATGATTCCCTGCAATAGTAATTTCTATATGAATAGAGACTGAAAACTATTGAATGATAAGAGCAAAATCAGTTTGAGTCTGACTTCCATCTTAAGGACAAAGGTTCAACAGAAAATGTCAGAGAGTGTTTATAAAAAAGGATGGTTGAGCCTGCAAGGTGATACAATCTTGATCTGATAACTACTTCCTACAAGGCCTGTGATCTCAAATAATATACTCACCCTCTCTGAGCTTCAATTTTCACTTCTGAAAACAGAGGATGATAATACTCTTACCCTCAAGGAGGACTAAATAAGCTATTTCATCAAATAAATAGATGAGCACAGTGCCTGGAATATTAATCACTACATATGAACTTATCTTCCTAACATTAGAAATTATCTAAATGTTCTATTTTCATCTAATTCTTAAAAATCTTAATCAATTTTTATCTTTTTCAAATTTAAAATGTTCACTGTGACAAGTCAAATTTTCTTATATGTTATGATTCAATATACTCGTGTTTAAACCACAGAAAACACACAAATAAACACCATAGAATTGAAGCAGTGATAGTTGCCCAACAATTAATGAGCTGAGTGTTTAGAATCATGGCCTGTCCTGTGTGCTTCTGGTATCATCAGTGTCAGTGATAGAAACATGGCTGTGTATTGAACTAAGGCACATAGAGTTGTTTATTTTTCATTTTTTGGGTGTATTTTTGTTTTTGTTTCAACCCTTGAAAAGCTTAAAATTCTTAGACCAGTTATTAGTTGAGAAATAGTTTAAAATCTAATAACACACTTAAAAATCTGCTTCACAACCTAACATATAATGTAACTTTATGGAATTTTTATTTTTAAATTTTTTTTCTAGATTAAAATAAAGTAGAAAGTTTCCTGCCCTCAAAATCTAGCTTTCTATCTTGCCTTTTTAAAAAGCCTAAAATGGGGCGGTGCCTGTGGCTCAAAGGAGTAAGGTCCTGGCCCCATATGCCAGAGGTGGCAGGTTCAAACCCAGCCTCGGCCAAAAAAAAAAAAAATAATAATAATAACTGCAAAAAAAAGTAAATAAAACAAAAACACCTAAAATATATATTCTTTTAGAAATTTAAATATATAAAGATGTGGATAAGCACAATATACTATTTTCTCATCAGATGTCAGGAGTTCAAAGTGTGATGAATCTATGATGATTATGTTCCTGCTGTAGAAACTCAGGTGGTATGTTGTCTTTGAAATATGCATTTAGATATGTTTTTGCCCAAACCTAATGTGAGTTGTTTGTGGCTGTTACTTGTCATCATGTGACTGTGTTTGATTTCTGATAAGCTTGGCTTTTTTTGATCCTTAAATGAGTCACAGATACTACGAATCCATCTGTGTCACAATTACTGGATAGTGGAAATGGCATCTCTCCTACCTCACTAAACTGTTTCTTATAAAGGTTAAAGAAGACAAATTATAAAATCAGGATTTTTCTTTGTCGGATGATAAAGATTTTCAAAAATATTGATTTAGTCTCTCTTCAGGTATTTGATTTATATATACATAGGGTTTTGGCAATTTTTCATTCATATTTTTGTACCAACTCTTTATCTACTGAATTTAATGCTATTTCTTTTCTGAGAGTAATTTATTACTTTCAGAATTATATTTATGTTGCTCTCTCTCAAATATGATTTCTAATTCCTAAATCTTCTGATTATGATGCCACATGCAACGTTTATAGCTCAAATTTACTCTACATACTATTCAATATTCACGTCAATACTGGACATGTCAGAGGTTAATCAACCTGCCTGGAGTCACCACCAGCCAGATGTGGATACCGGTGTTAAAACACAGAGTATGTGTGTAGATGAGCCTTTTGAGATTCACAGGGTCAATTTTTCAGTTAAGGAAATGTTGATATTACATTCTCTAGACCTGTAAAGGGCCTAATTGAATTATATTCTGCTCCCTATAGTCCAAACCTTATAGGATAACTGTAGTTTTTTATTCTCTCAACAATTTTTTTTTTTTTTTACAGTTTTTGGCGGGGGCCTGGGTTTGAACCCACCACCTTCTGTAGGTGGGGCCGGCACCCTACTCCTTTGAGCCACAGGACTAGGGCTTATTGTACTTATTATTAAGCAAGATCATTAAGTGTAGAGGACATGGAGTGCCTCGTTCAAAATCACAGTCAAAATTTGTCCAAATAGCATGTTTCTATATTTTTCTTATTTAGTATGTATCCTACCTTAATATTCTTTAGTTTTAGAATAATTTAGTGCACCTCTGTAGACAACAATGCTGTTGTAATTCTTAGACTACTAAGAAAAGTAGTCTAAGAAACATAGGAGTTTCCATAGCTGGAAACATAGGAGTCATTCAATTTACACAAACCCCACTGTTTAAGTCCATGCTTTACATTACATGCTTAACTTTTAACCCTCATTTTTCTTTTCAGTACAATGTCAAGATATAACTGCTCAGTCCCCCGTGGTCTCCAAACTTGTAACTTAGTTCAATGTCCTACTCTTTTCTCAAATTGTCATTGCAAAGCCCCAACTAAAATTTCAGGTGTGGCAGGTTGTGTAATGGCAAACTTGTTAGTATCTTATTTTATAATCTTATACCTGTCTCGTTATTATTCTAGTAATCTTTCAACTCTAAAGAAGCTTTAAAAACTATGGAGCATTTAGCTAACTAGAAACTTTTAAATAAAATCCCTCAGCCATATTTCTCAGCCTTGGGTCTGTGAACATTTCAGTTCCGATGGAGGACAGTCTTTGCGTGTTAGTACATTGAGAATCACTGGCTGCCCTACTAGATGTGGGTAGCACCACCTGTCTCCTATTGTGACAATCAAATAAATCTTTAACAATTCCCAATCTCCTGAGCTTTAACGTAGCTCAGGTGGATAAGCTAGGGCTCTAGATACAGATATCACATTATGAATAGAACGCTGGTAACAGCCGTCTTCTTGTTCCTATACCACTTTTTTAAAAATCCAAATTTTCTTTTCTTGTGGGTCAATTATAAAACATAGCTCTAGAATAAATGTTTTTCTCCCTAATTGAACAGCCCTTATCAGGAGTAAATTAGTATGATTACAGACATCGCCTCATGGGCTAAAAATGTTGACTATACAATACTTGAGAATATATTCACTAAGACACCAGATTTTATCCTAGGCCCTTCCTCTTTGGGGGTATATCATAAATTGCTTATTTTGCTCAGCTCACTTATGAAAAGTAAAACAAAAATACTTGCTAATATATCAGTTTTTTAAAACTTTTTGAACTAGAATATTTAAACCAAACACAGTTAAGGGCTTGTTTTCTGAATTTCTTTTTATTATTATTTCTGTCTCTTTTCTGTCTCTACATAGGTATAATGTATTACTTACAGTAATCAGCTGAAATCCTACATGTTCGGCAGCATCTGTGGTTTCCCATGAACACTGAGTGTTATTTCAGATACTTTTGTAGCTTATTATATAACAGAAACCTGCTGCCCATGTTACAGCCCGGGCTCCCGAGGAGAAACACATTGTTTCCTGTTTTCCCCATTTACCTGGTACATCATTTCTGCAAAATTCAAAGACCATTTCTATCTTCAGATAAACTGAGTTATGATTTGAGAGAGGGAGAGAAACACACAGACAGCAGAGGGGAAAAAAGAAGAAAGAAAAAGAAAAGTTTAGAGACAAATAAATCCTTTATTATACAAGCAGACTCCGAAACAGACCCTTTTAGTAACTTTCTATTTGGGGAAAGGAAGCTGATCAGGGACATTTTTCCTACAGTTACTTTATTTGATTTCTTGGGGAGCCCTGCAAACAAAGACCAATTGCTACTCTCCAGACTCTATAAATTATAGCGCCGGAACTCAGTTCTGCTCCTCTCTTATTAATATGCGAATAATGCCGAGATTTCCTTCCTTTCACCTCCTCCTTTCTCTACATCACTTACTAGTGTGAAGGTGATTCTTACACAGGAAAGACTAGGTGGAGACCAGGGCAGATGATATGAAGAGCCCGAACTTGAAATCAAGAGTCAGGATAAAGATTGTGGATATCTTAGAGATGTCCTCTTCTTTCCTTTTAAGAAAGGAAAAGGCTGACCCAGAAATCCCAGGTAAGAGGTCTGAGTTCTCTTTGGGGGCTCAGTCCCTGCTCACATCACCAGGGATTAATTACATAACAGTCCCTGTGGGTGTGACAGTCTCTCTGGGCCTGGGAAATTGTCTATGGACAAATACATGTTCATAATCACTATAATAAAAGTAGTAATATCTTTAGCAAGTAATATTAAGGGAACTGGGGATTTAAAGTTAAAATGAGACTCACCTAGCTTAAACTATCTATTATTTTGGTCCGAACAGAAAAGAACTGATTAAAGCAAAATTGATCCTACATTAGGAAAAGAAACAAAGCACGCACACACACACACACACACACCCCCCAAATCATAGTTATACAACTGTGTGAGGAAAAACATAGAAAGACTGACATTCATATGGCATTCTCCTACAATCCTGCTGCTTCTCTGTATCGAGTCATAGTCTGGTGGAGCTTGGAATTTCCCATCTGAAAGTCATAAATCACCATAACTTTCCAAAAATTCTGTATAGTCCACACATTTATAATCACAAAAATTTTAAGCACCATACTAATTAGTATATAAAATTGTTATGTATAAGTAATGCAGAAACAGTTTTATAGAAGATTTCAAGGCGCTTATTTTCTTTAGTTGGTCATTTTTTATTGCAAAATATTACCTTTAAATTTAGAATTCTAATAGATTATTATGATAACTTCTTATAACAGTGTTGAATGATTCTAATTGCTGGACTTAACAACATTAGAAATCAAACTGATTCAGAATTAACAAATATTTCAAAAGATGCTCAATCCCAAGAACCCAGGGTAAATTTGTCCATATTTTAGTGAGAGTTAGGTACCATTTTACTTTTACCTAACTAGCTTTGTTAGTATATTTCTAGAGTTAAAACTAGCTGGTTCATCTCTTGTCCAAAAATGGACTGAAAACACCGTACGGTGAAGCCTGTCTTCACTTCTGATTCCTGACCTCCCTGCCACTGGCGGCGTGAGGAAGATGATGGGTAGCCAAGCTCTAGTCACACCTGCGGGGCCAGCCCCAGACATCGGATGGGCCAGAAGCAAGTCTCACTGGGTCCAGGGCAAATGGCTGATCTCAGAATAATGAGCAAAATAAATGGTAGTTGTTTTAAGCCATTAAGTTTAGGGATGCTTTGTTGTTTACTAAAAGCTAACTGACGAACCTTCTAAGCTTTCTGCATGTACAGTTTTTTTTTTTTTTCCTGTAAAACATTCTGGTCATGCCAATCACATTTAGAATTATAACTCCACTACATAACATGGAATAAAATGAGCCCACATATTCTGGCTTCTAACATCATTTCCAGTGTAACCTTTTCTCATGATCTTCCTCACTGTCTGTACAAACCAGCTGAGGCTTCGTCCTCCATGACAGTTCTGTAACCCGCCCCATGAACACGCACACAATGAACGCCCCTACATATCCTTCCTCCAGCTTTCTTAGAATTTTAATTCCCAGTCAGTGGGTCTTGATGACCACAACTCTGTAACTTTTAACTAAACAACTGCTTTATGAGTGTTCTTCCAGGAAAGGAAGAATTTCTGAAAGATAATGGAGGGGAAATTCTGAAGGCCCACACCTCAGACTCCCTGACGCGGAGGCTCATCACCCCTTACCAGCTTGTAACTGGATTCAGCCCTCCCCAATCCACGCATCCTCTCATTTATTTTGACGTAACCTACTCAGATTCACACTGCACATCCTTCCACCCCTTAAAACAGCTCTCTCTGAGTTGGCGAGATGGACTTGACTCCCCCCATCTCATTTTCCCAGCTGACTAATTTGTATGAACAATTTCTTTCTTCCTTAGTAATCTTCATGGCCTCAGTACCTGGTTTTCTGTGCAGTCAGCAACTAGACTTAGGCTTCCAGAAACTCCCTTGCAGTTCTGGTAACAATTCTATGTTCTTTACTTGCCCACAGCCTGTGTGCAATCCGATTGTATTTGTTTATATATTTTTAGCTATTTTAATATCCCCCCACACTCTAGTTAGCCAGTATGCATCCTCCGTGTTTCAGTTCAATCTTCACTTCTACAGGTACGATTGCACTGACCTCTCGGACAGAGTCAAATTCTACCGTTCATTCCATATCCTTCTGGTACAATGTACATGTCTTTGTAAAAGCTATTCAGGTTGGGGTGGGACCTATGGCTCAAAGGACTAGGGCGCCAGCCCCATATACTGGAGCTGGTGGGTTTAAACTCGCCCTGGCCAAAAATTGCAAACAAACAAACAAACAAATAAACAACCAAAAAAAAAAAAAACTATTCAGGTTGTAATATTACAGTAATTATTTAGTATCTCTATTTTCAGAAGAAAAGAGGAGTTTCAGGAAGACAACAACTTTGCCTTTCTTGTTCTACTATCTGAGAATTAACACAGTATCTAAAGCACAGTAGACAATGAAGAATTTTTCAAAGAAAAAAAGCATAAATAAATTAATGAATTTAGTGAAAACATATTTAGAACTTATGAACTATTGGAATAACAAAGATACATTGTAGTGTTTAGAATCACATGATGATTTTGTATCATGGGAACAGATATCTAGGTTGTCAAAATGTAGCATAGTTAAGAAACAATTGGGTAGCATATTAAAATGAAAATTTCTGATCCTTAACCCCGAAGAATGTGGTAAGACAATTCTGGTATATTGTCCAGGAGTTTGCATTTTCGGTAAGCAACCAGAGTAATTTAAATGTATAGGTTGGGGGAATTTACTTTGAGAAATACTGACTGCTGAATTTTGCCCATTCACTTTAAATAAAGGTTGTTTCATCTAATCTACTTAGAATATTGATGGTCACATACTGAAATGTGCTCAGGAAATATAAATTGATTTTAATATTGGTCTAAGGAAACCATAAATAAAAAATGTATATGCTGAGATTGATGACAACACAAACAAAAATATCTACTGCTCCAGCAACAAAGCCTTTGATTATTTTCTATTTTGATTTATTTACGCCATCTCTTCATTCTATCTCTGTCTTTGGTAATCAAGAGCTAATTGCATATGAAAGGATAGAAATACATCTTCTTCTATGTCATAGAGAATCTGCTATTTCTTAAAAGTACATGTAAATGCATTCAATTTCAGGATTTATAAAGATCCTTATGTCTTTTCTGATTCAATTGACAAATTGTGAGTAAGTGTCCTGATGGAATTAATTCTTACCAAATGGAACGTCTCACTGGGAGAACTATTTAGTCCCTTGCATCTTAAAGTTACAAACTTCCTACTTAGAAGAAGGGATATTTTTATTACTTTGTTGGTATTGAATAACACAGGCTTGGTGACATTCAATAGACCAAAGGCCATTTCTTATGTGAGATGGCCATGGACATGGATGTCACATCTGAAAATAAAGTGGGAAGAGAGACATTCAATCTAACATTTGTTTGGTCTTTGAAAAGAACCACCAGAACATCAAGACAGTCAGAAGAATTACCTGGTGACTTTCTCACCTGTGCTTATTAGAGCGTTTCATGTCTTTTCCTCCGTGGTGATTTTCTGTAGTACAGTGCAGCGGAGGAGATTAAGAACACGGCGTCCAGGAAACGGATAATGAATCAGGCAGCAGATGGTGATTACTTGCACGTGTTCCTGAGGAGATACATACGCACAAAAGTCAAGGTCAGGCAAATATACTATTTTTATGATTATGGGATATAAAAAAAACATCCTCCATGGAGTCACTTACTGAGATAGATGTTTTATAAAGGGCCGGTCTCTTTTGTTATGCAATGGCTGTCTTGTTCTACTTGTTAATTGAATGGGCCTGATTCTTAATGTTTCACCTGCTTCCTTCCCTCTTGCCAGTGAGGCCCCCTTTCCTCTTAATACAACAGTAATGATTCCACACAGGTGCCACTTAAAAAGAAGGACACTGATTGCTTTAAACAAAAGAATAGTTCTCAGGCAGGAACAGGGTGCTTGTGATCCGAGATGGGGCCCAGCATCTGGTGACACCAGTGGACCCTCAGTGCATCCCTTGCTGTCAGCTCTCTCCGCCCGGGCTCATCTTTGGTTAGCTGGTGAAGCTATTCCGGAATGATACATGGACTGAGTACATCCAGCGGCTGGGGATCTGCTGGTCAGATAAGCCTGCCCACAAAAAGCTCCTAGTCCAAGATAACTTCCTAAGATGGTACAATAATTTCTGTTAAACTAAAAGACTTACATGAAAAATGGGCACACATATTTGTTAAGTTGAAGCATATAATAACACTGTTACTGCAGCAGTCAGGGGCAAGGATCATGTCCTATTATCAGCTGAAACCTGTGCTTGTGGGCGCACGAGGGTATTGGTTTATTTAAATATTGTTAATCACCACCAATGGGAGTGGTAGGTAGCAAGGTGGAATTAAAAAATTAAAACTAATAGTGTCTTTTTAAATTAGTCTTTAAAATCATAACTTTATGTTTATGGGCTACAATGTTATGATTTGATGCATAACGTGGAATGCCTAAATTAAACTGATCAACATAGCTGTCATCTCACTTGATTTTTGTGGAAAGACATTTAAAATTACTGTTATTTGTGCACCTTAGGTAAGACCCCACCAAATGCCCTCCCTCCTCCCACTAATCACCTCCCTCCTGCCCACTTACCATTCCCTCCCCTTCCTCCCTCCTCCTTCTTGCTAGACTGTCCAGTCAGGACTGGCCTGGTCTCTGCCCCAGCCTATCTAACTGTCCGGACGCAGACCCCTGTGCTACCTTGCTCAGGATCAACTCCCCTTAGGTGCTGGAGGGCAGTTCGTCTTAGCAGTGTGGGAGGGGGGGTACAGTCTTCCAGGGAAAGAAACAGTGCTAGTAGGAGAACAAATCCTAGTAGTCTTCTTAGAGCAGGGGGAGCAAAAGAGTCAGAGCCGAGGAGTCCCTGAAAGGATGAATGACCCCGGCCTAACCGCTCCTGGGGCTACTTATAGACGTAGTCCTGGGGACCACAGGTGCAGACACTGCCAAGCACTGGTGTTCTCATCTTGCGTGCTCTCCTGTTAACAAGAGCCTAATCCCTCCCCGTTGCCTTTATCACCCAGGTGTTACCGAGATGTTGTATCACAGGTGTTTTTTATGGTTACAGAACGTTCAAAGCTTAACTCTCGCTTCTCCTTCCCTTGAGTCATCTGGTCTCTTACACTAGATTATATTTGTGTTCTATCCATATGAGTATGTATTTATATATTGGTTTCATAATAATATTAAGTACATTGGATACTTTTTTCCCCATTCTTGAGATACTTTACCAAGAAGAATGGGTTCCAGCTCCATCCAGATAAACATAAGAGATAAAAAGTCTCCATCTTTTTATGAGTGAATAATATTCCCTGCTATACATTGTTAATCCATTCACTAATGGTGCCTACTTACACAAGGTGCCTGCCAACCCCCCTGAAACTGTTACCACATTGGCTGTTGAGTTCTGGGTGCGGGGCCAGCCCCTCAGAAGGTTGGGAACTATGGGCCATAAGCTTACTGGCCTTAGCACTAAAGGAAATAGTCTAAAAAAAAAATTAAAATTGAAAAAATGCGCTCACAGGCTTATGGGAAATTCATGTCTATTTATTTCCCCCTGCTTGAAAATTGAGAGCATTTCTTTACTTCTCAACAGAGGACAGGCGGGTTACCTGGAAGTTTATGATGACTAATTCCCCCTCTGTGTCTGTATGCTGTCCGTGTGTGCTCAGGTCCATGTACATACAGGCTCAGGCTTCTCTGCAATGTCATGTTTGAATTTTGAGATGGACCTTGTAAAATCTCACAAGTGAAAGGTCTGCTACTCTCTCCCCCCTTCTTTGAGCTCACAATAATACCTGAAGATGATGAAGGGGCAGAGATTTCTCTCATCATGTAGAGAACATACTAACTGGGGAAAAAAATATTTTTTTCTTATCTAAACTCTTCAGTGAATCAGTGCTGTTTTCCTAATAACACTTTTCAAATTGAATGTATTTTTTTAATTCTTTGCCCTCTTGATTGTTTAACAAATATCATGAGCTGGGATCCAGTTCATGTTGATCCTTGATGTTCCAGAAATATTGAATTCAGATCCTTGAAATCTCATAATATTCTTGCTCAGAATTACCTGCCGTTCACCCCCAATCTTTAGACTCAGTGATAATCATATTCCATAAGACATAATTTGTTGAAGCTTACGCAGATTTTTCCACCAGCCTTTTGAGTGAAATTTGGTTTTGATTTGCTCTCAGGAATTATGAATTTTCTCAACAATTTAGCCTTCCACAGTGTCAGGGATATTGGTAGAGGATGGGGGATCCTGGGCCCAAACCTTGATTCCCACAGGGTAATATGCACAGCTGGAGAATACCACTGAGTGGATTGTGTTGCCATAGAAGAGCCTGTCTCTCAGGGTGGCTGAGTCTTTTATCACTGACAGTAAGAATGGCCTTTGCTTTACAGAGAGATACCCTCTACTCTGTAAGGACATTTTCTACGCAAGTTCCTTGAAAGGACAGTGGATGCCTCATTTACAGTACATGCAGGAGTCATGAGAGACCCTTAAGAATTACTTCCCAACATTTACTTTATTTCCTCATCAAAAAATAGAGCTTGATTTGTGAGTTTGTTATTTGGAGAGTCTTAAGATAGAATCTACGTTAAAAGTTCCTGACTAGGAAGGCTGAAAATGTCTTGTTTGAATGCTGACTTTGTAATTTTATTAGTAAGACAGATAACTGAATTTCGGAGTAATTTTCAGGTTGTTGACATAAGGATGGTGTAAGGACATGAAATATGTCAGAGTAAGGCATTCTTAAAGCCTTATAATATGAGGTCGCTGAGGCAAAAGATCTTGTTCATAAAAATAATTACATCATGCTCTTATTTTTCAAAATGAGCACCAATTTCATAGAATATCTGAATACTCTTGTGGAAGAAAATAATGTTGTTCTCTCTCTCTCTTTTTTTTTTTCAGAGTTAGTACTTAGCAAACGATCTATAATTATTTTCCTAAAATATTGACTGCGAAACTTCTGTTTTACTTACCAAAAATGTTTATCCATTCTTTTCGTTTGTTTGTTTTTGTTTTTGTTTTTTTGGCTGGGGCTGGCTTTGAACCCACCATCTCTGGTATATGGAGCCAGTCTCCTTGAGCCACAGGTGCCACCCTCTCCATTCTTTTTAAAGCTAACTTGTGCACAGATACTCAGCCATTGTCATTAATTTCAATGGATTTCCTCAATGTTTCGTTTTAATAAGAACTTGATGTGAAGACTGCTTTAGATTTAGAAATAATCACCAGCTTGTGAATCCACTTTCAGTCTTTAATAAACAGAGGTCCTTCAAATCCATCACTACATCCTGTGACTTAAACACTTAGAACTCAAAATTTACCAGGAGGAAGAGGAAGTTTCGATGTCTGCATTCTAAAGGACAGTAACATCAAGCAAATTTCTTTCCAGGCAAATCTGTAGCATAATTATTTCTTTTGTAATTGTTTACTGTTTTACTTCATCGTATTCGGGGATACACATGTGTTCATGCTTTGTTTTTGTACAGATTGAGTCAAAATTCTGTGTGCCCTTCACTCAGTGTGCACTGTACCTAAGAGGTGTGAATTTACCCATGCTCCCTTGCTCCACCCCCACTTCATCATTACAGAGATTTACTTATTTCTGGCTGTTCACTTAAAAGTGTTGATCAATGACTTCCAACTTTGTATTGACTTCAGGTGTTTGTTTCTCCATCCTTCTGATGTTTCACTTAGAAGAACGGCTTCCGGTTCCATCCGGGTTGTCACGGAAGCTACGAGATTGCCCTTTTTATGACTGAGTAATACTCCATAGTTCGCATTTGCCCTGTTTTATTCACCCATTAGCATGTTGACAGGCAGTTGGGTCGTTTCTGTGTCTTAGCGATTGTGGATTGTACTGCTAAAAACATTTAAGTGCAGGTGTCCATTTCATAACATGGCTTTTTTCACAGGACTGTTGAATCAAATGGTAATTCTATTTTAAGTTATTCCAGGTATGTCCATACAGTTTACCATAGAGGTTGAACTGGTTTCAGTCCCACCAACAGTGAACAAATGTTCTTTTCTCTCTGCATCCATGCCAGCATCTGATGTTTTGAGTTTTTTTAACACTGGCCATTCTCAAGGAAATTAGATGATATCTCCCTGGATGTCTCCAGTCCCCTTACCCTCTCTGTCTGTGGCAGCAATGGTGAATGCTGCAACGTGGCGTCTTGATGGGATGGCAGTGCTGGTGCGGACTTCACAGGCGCTGGTAACACAGGTGTGATGTTCCAGCAGCCTGTGCAAGTTTTCCTCCCTTCCCGCATGAAGCCAATAATTGAATCATCTGCTTAAGCCCAGCATTTTACATTAGTGACACAGAAATTAGAGGTAAGTTTCTTTAAGAAGTTTATAAAGCTTACAGATGTGTAAGGAACTATTCTGGTAGTATTTGAGAAAAGCAATTAGATTAAAAAAAGAAAACCAGTAAGGTACATTGTAAACATTATGATTATAAATGTCACAGTATTGCAATAATTACTGATAGTTTTATAAAAAAAATTAAATCCAGTTTCTCAGGAATACAAAAATATCTTCAGAAACATGGTTGGGGTCTTTCTCTGTTTCCTCCAGCCTGCTGAAACACTGCCAAGCTCGCTTCGTGTGGGGCTATGTGCCGTTTCCTGAGAGTCTCTTCTGCACTCTCCAGCTACACCTCACACCTCCTGTCCAGAGGGCGGGACAAACGTAGGGGACAGGCCCTCCATGCCGCCTGCAGCCCCGGGGTGGGGGCACCTGCTGGTCCCTCAGCATCAGTGTGGGGATCACTCTACTGTCTGCACCTCAACTTTGAGTTGTCTGTGCTGGAGGCCTGCACAGTCCCACTGCGGACTGTCCAGCCGGTCAGAGTCAGGGTTGCCTCAACCACCAGCATGTGGGAAACCGCATAGCCAGCAGCCTGGTTAAGCAGGTCGAAAAGTTTACAAGTATCTTCGTGGGTTTTCTTTTCTCATCTTCTAATTCTTCTGCTAGTTGTTCTATCTTTGTTTCAGCAGTTGTTCTAAACAGCAAGGTGCTGTGTCCATTGGCTTCAGAGTAAACTCTGATGTCCACCCCTCGGCCATGTGGAGCCGGAGCAGACTGGCACCCTCCTCACGGCTTCAGGATACCGTCAAACTCCCGTTTCACACACACTTTCCACAGCCCCGACATTTAAACCTTATCCAGGCTCCAACAGCAGGTGCTGATGGGTGCTGCTCCCTCGTGTCCCCCAGTGGGGAACTGTCAGCCTCGCGGTAGTGGACAGCAATTCTGTCTGAGTCTCTGTCCCAGGGACAGCGTCTTTCCCTGGACTTCACGCCCATTCCCCCAAGGAGGGTGCTGGTGTCTCTTCACAAAGTCGCTCCGCACATGTGACTGAGCTTCCCCTTGGTCCCATCACTGACCAGCTGCAGCGACAGCGCCTGAGCCACGCTGGGCTCCGTCTCCTGTGTCAGGGCGCCTGCGTTCCTATAGGCGACCTCAAGTGACCTGTGCTCATGGCCATCCGGAAGCCTGTTTGGCAAGTTGCGGAAAAGTCCTGGAGAATGTCTGGTTGTACCCTTGTGTGGTGGCCTTTACAAGTGGTCCCCCCCTGTGTCAGACAGAACACCAAAGAGGGCAGCCAGGGTGTGGTCAGCACTCCTGTTTCCTAAAAGCAATTGGATCTGTAGCTCTGCCAGAGCTGCCCCTTCCCACAGCACTGGGCACCCTAGTGGGTCCCAGAGGGGCCTGGAGGGTGGGTGTGGTGGGTGGGGCTCCCCACCCTGCACCACGCCCCCAAGCAGGCACGCCCCCGATGGCCCCTCCCCATGGCCCGCCCCATCCAACCCCTCCCACCAGCCGCGCCTCACGCCATGCCCAGGTCTGGAGCCATGCCCCCCACCCCATGTATTGGCCCCTTTGGTTGTTCCGTGGGTTGTGCTGATTGTTAATTTGATCAGATCCCATTTATTTATTTTTGTCATTGCTGTCATTGCTTTGGGGTCTTCATGAATTATTTGCCAAGGCCATTATCTATAAAAGTTTTTCCAACATTTTCTTCTAGTATTTTAATGGCTTTCTCTCTCAGGTGTAACTCTTTTATGCATCGGGAGTTAGTTTTGGTAAGTGACAAGAGGTGCGGATCCCGTTTCAATCTTCCACTTGTGGCTATACAACTTTCCATCACCATTTAGTCCACAGGGATTCTTCTCCCCAGTGTATGCCATACTCTGCTTAGTCAAAGATCAGATGGCAACGTAAGGATGGTTGGACACCTGGGTTTTCTCTTCTGATCCTGTTCTGTGTCTCTGTTCTTGTGCCAGTACCATGCTGTTTTGGTTATTGTAACCTCTCAGTATAGGCTAAACTCTGCTGAGCTGATTCCTCCCACTTTGCTCTTATTCTGTAAGGTTGCCTTGGCTATTTGGAGTCTTTTCTGGTTCCAAAGGAAGCATAGAACTATTTTTTTCTAGATCTGCAAAAAATGGCTTTGGTGGCTTAATGGGAATTGCATTGAATCTGTAAATCACTTTGGCTAGTACAGCCATTTTAGCAATGTTGATTCTGCTGATTCCTGAGCATGGTGTGTGTGTCCATCTGTTTACAATGTTGATTCTGCTGAGCCATGAGCATGATGTGTTTTTCCATCTGTCCACATCCTCAGGAATTCCTTCACTCCAAGTCTCATACTTGTACAGAGAGAAGTCTTTCAGCTCTTTTGTTAAATATATTCCAGCATAATTCTTTAAAATATGTAAAATAATTTTTGTTTGTCAATGTTACTGGTCATGTAGAATTACAGTATGTACAATTGAGTATAAACTGTAATACTTAAACATATTGTTTTTGACTTACCATTTATATTCTTTTAAAAATGTCTATATGAAGCAGTGATTCAAGAAGTAAAAACTATTTTCAACCTGACTCTGTATTTGCATGAATCATTAAACCACAAAACTTCCTACTGGGAAATATAAGTCCCCTACTAGCAAATACCATAGCATAGAAAAGAGTAATTGTTCTGAATTCAATTTTAGTGTCTAACTGGTGTGTGTATTATTTATTTAGAAGGCTCATTAGGAAAGGCATGGGGCAAGAAGACATTGCTGTCATTTGACTTTTAATCAGCAAATATTTATTAAGAACCTACTATGAAGAGACCAGTTTGTAAGACGCACGTAATGACAGATTTCCTGGAAATACAAGGGACTTTAAGTTGCTAGGCTTGATGTTTGGGGACCCTGGCCTGTCCATGAGGCTACAAAAGGCCCTGGTAGTGGCTTAGCTAGGGGCTCACTTGGTCACACCATTTTTATAAAATTAGCTGAGGTAAGACTGCTATCTGGTTTTTCATTCTGATTTCCACTGGGTAAAGACTGCTCTTGTGTTCCACTCTGATTTCCTGTCCACCGTACTTCTTCTGATTGGTGACACTATCATGGTCAGTGATATTTTGGAATCCAACTAAAGCATAAGTTTAAGTAATACTTTGTCACTTCCATACAGAGTCATTGCTCTCTGTCTCCATATAGAAACAGTTTTCTGGGAAACGTCTTCCAACCTGTATCAACTTCCCGAACTTCAGGCTACAAAAGATGTAGAGTACGAGGTGATATCTTAATATGAACACCTTCATTGGTATGTTATGTGCATTTGAGCAATGTCAGGTAAATGTATCTTAAATACATGGTGTCGAAATTTTATCTGTTTTTGTGTGTGTGTGTGTTTTGATACTCATATTTATCATCTTTTTAATATTTAAAATGTATATTTTTTTAATAATAATTTTACATTTGTTGCATATAAACCTGGATTGTAACTGACTAGAAATACAAGCATCAGCCAAAAAAGAGTCACACTTTTGCCATGCTGGAGCTTAACATCTAAAATATATCATAGAAAGAAATAAAATATTGGGTGGTACCTGTGGCTCAAAGGAGTAGGGCGCCCGCCCCATATGCCAGAGGTGGCAGTTCAAACCCAGCCCTGGCCAAAAACAAGAAAGAAGAGAGAGAGAGAGAGAGAAAGAAAGAAAATATCCCACAAATCTATTTAACATTTTTGGAGGAGTAACTGCAGCAGGTGAGCCCTGTGCGATGCAGTGAACACTTGCCCTGCGTCATCTCTTTACCTGGAGGCTGGGTCTCCTTTCTGCTTTTCAAAAGGAAGCTAATTTTGAAAATTAATTAATCGAAAACATTCTGAATATAAAAGACGCCAGAGACTTTAAGATTTAAATTCCCGTAAACCATAGCTGTTGGATTGTTTCTTTGTTCTGAGATTTTAGCAGTTGAAGGAATGAAGGATGCTTCAGTTTGTTTCTCTTTTCTGGAATCAACTCTTTACCCTCTGAAGCCAGAGGGGGTAGTTTCGGTTCTCCCACTCACTACCTTTTCAACATAAGTGTCTTACTTAACATTGCATATCTCCGTTTTCTGAATTGTGACACAGAAAACAGAATGCTGCCCTCATGTTGCTGTGATGACTAACTGAATTAGTGTCAGCAAAGATGTCCACCAGTGAGTCCTGCTCAACCGCTCAGCACGTGGGCATCTTTGATCCCAATGACACAAATTCCAGGTGGCATTTTATTGTTGTTGTTATTTATAAATATCCTCAAAAGAATTTATTTCAAATTTAAATACACTTACCTTTGGGGTAATAAAACTTATAGCTCAGAAGAATGGTCAAATAAAATGACATTTCCTTTTTGCCACTTAGAACATATTTTTTTTTAATTAAATGATACTTGTGTACGTTAATGCAATCATGGGGTAAAGTGTGGTGTTTTCATATACAATTTGAAATATTTTCATCAAACTGGTTAACATAGACTTTATGTCAATTTTCTTAGTTATTGTGTTAAGACATTTATGCTCTACCTTTAGAAAAATTCATATAATTGCTAAAAAAAAAAAATTGGAATCACAGTTGGAACGATACAGAGAAGATTAGCATGGCCCCTGCGCAAGGATAACATGCAGATTCGTGAAGGATCCATGTTAAAAAAAAAAAAAAGAACAGAACAAAATACAAAAAAGATGCACTTAAGGATTAACATTATAAATATACTAGTGTTTTAATATATAGTGGAATAAATGAAAGAGTACATATACTATACGAACAACAAAATATTGTAGATATTTGTTATGGCATTGTTCTTCCTTCCACCCTAATAATTATTTTAATTAAAATTAAATTTTAAAATAAATATATATGAGACTTTTTTCTAAGTTTATAAATGAGTACACTAACTGGCAGTGGCTTTATTTTCCATCAAATCTTATTCAATTTTTGTGTTCTTACAGAGATGGATAGAGCCCTAGGTTTTAGGACTTAGATCCTGGTAGGAGAAATACAGAAAATAAAAATATTAACAAATAAAATGTTAGATACTGATATGTGCTGACACATAATGGAACTGTGGAAGGTAGTAAAAAGGAACAAGAGGAAACAGGTGTACAAAAAGCTGCTTCAGCCACTGTGGTCAGGAAAAGTCTCCCCAGAGACTCAGAAGATAAGAAATTAGCATCGCCAAGACCTAGTGGAAGGATAATCCAGGATAATGAAATTGCAAGGTAAAAGCCCAGGGCACGTTTAAGGGACATTAAAGAGGCTTGTGGGAATAAAGTAATGATTGAGTAGAAAAGAAGCAGGAAAGGAGATCAGAGAGGTAGGTATAAGTGAGAACATGAAATTTCTTGCAAAACATAGCTAAATGGATCTATTTATTCCAGTTGCAACGGAAACCACTGGAGAGTTCTATGAAGAAGTACGTGCCATGTGATGTCTCCTGTTCGTAGCCAGGAACAGCAGAATATCAGAAATCCTATGAGAGCCCAGCTTATTAAAGTCCCATCTGTCAAATTCTAATATATTTATAATTTTAATGGGCACTAATCATATTTTGAAAGTATTATACATTCAGAGGTTATCTTGTAAATCATTGGGTTTTTATACCACTGACAACATTTGGACTCAGAGGTACAAGTGTAGGGAATAAAACCTTGGTAGGAGAATCACCTTGCCCATTTCTAATCAGCCCCTGTTCATAATTAGCTAAGCAGCTATCCGCACAGGTACCTTCGTTTTTCCTGTCTCTCTAGGCCTGTGAGCCTCAGAGAAGCTTGTTGCATTTTCTGAGTAGTAAATTAACATCACAGTGCTTCCAGCAACAACATGTTCTTTAATTCTGTCACAGTTTCAGCCCTTCTGCCTTCCCTGGTGCACTCCCGCTCTGATGGAGCCAACTTAAACACTGAAGTCTGAGGCTGTTGTGTCAGCGTGGCACATCATGTCAGATTTCTGCCCTTCTCTGGTACAAATAACAAGAGTCTCTTTTATAGTAAAAATATAAAAATAGTAGAAATTGCACAAAAATTTAATCCTGGAGCATTTTATATAGGCAATGCTGAATCATCCCTTTTCATAACAAGAAAAGCCATCCCCACTTCAGCGTCCTAATGCCTGTAAAATTCCATCCAATATACTGTCTGAAAAACATCAATTGGAGTAGCAAGCAATCTTTCAAAGGGACTTACTTGATAATCTTTAAATGGCTAACAACGCTCAGGCAGTTACACTGATCCTATACAGGGGGAGATAGTGCTGCTGTAAAAGGCATGAATGTTCTTAACCCCAGTAACATGCCTGAGTCACTTACATAAGAAGAGTGGGAATTTGATGGCTTTTAGCTAATTGAACATAAAAACAACAACAAAAAGCCTATAGCGACCTCTTAATAAGGTATTGAAATATGTCAAAGAAAGTGATAAGCTAAATTAAAAACAGGAGCCAGGAAACATTTGAATTTTAAAACCAAATGATGATATCTATAAAAACAAGAATCCCGTAATGTAAATCAAACTAAAGAGAATCGGGTTAGATTAAAAAGTAAAGAGGAAAAGTAATTCCTCTGTTCCTTTTTATATTAGAGAGAGGTTACCGAATGATGCTGTCCCTTTAATATTTACAGATAAGATTATTTTTACTACTAATTCTCTTCGTAATCTAGGCAAGGACAATACAACAGATGCAGTCCAAGACTCTCTCTCAACCAAGTGAAAAAGACGGTCATGATGGTTTTTAATCAACTGCTTCAAAAGGTATGTCTCAAGCAGATCTTATTCATTGTAGGCTAAGCACCTGTCCTGAAGAAGTCCAAAATTTGAAATGCCCCCAAATTCAAAAACCCTACATGATGACACAAGTGGAATTTTTCCTTCCTGATCTCATGTTATGGATCCTGGTCAAATAAAATTGAAACTTTAGTTCATGCACAGAATTATTTAAAATGTTATATAAAGTTACCTTCAGACTATGTGTATCATGTGTACAGAATACATAAGTAAATTTCATGTTTATATTTGGGTTTAGTACCCAAGATATCATTAAGTAGATGCAAATAATCTCAAATCTGAAAAAAACTCAAAGTATGAAATAACTCTGCTCCCATGTATTTTGGATAAGGGATACTCACCTGTATGTTTGTCTTGGTTTAATTCGACACATTGTGTGCAGGGAATTTAATCTGTACATTAAATTATATATTTCTGGACTAGATATAAAAATGTCTGCTTTTCTGTGATGTTTAGTGTCAATTGGATTGTTAATTCACAATTAACTATTAAATGTAACTATACATTAGTTTACATGTGCCTAATTTTAGAAATTGGTAGGATTTATTTTAATTTCTAGGGATATATTCCTTTATTAACTTTACAAAAGAATTTTAGGTGAATACAAGACTTTCAGCCCACATTCTATCTTTCGTGGTAGATTGAAAAGTTCTAAGACATTGAAACTTTTATTGGTCTTAGGCTACTTCATTTATGAAGCATGATTATGGGAAGAACTTTGTTTTACCCTTCTTGGGTGAATTTCTGTATGGAAGCCAAACTCCGCATGACGCATTAAGTAGCTTTTGTTGGGAGGGAGCCCCGTGGGCAAGGTCTCTATTTGTTCAGGCAGGAGAAAATCCACAGTGGGAACTCCAGGCCACCCAGGCCATGAGGACAGGGGATGTCCTTACAGTGCACCTTGTTCATGTTTTTCTCGCAATAAAATTTACTCAACTGAATTTTAAGAAAACTAAAAGTTTTTGCTTGAGAGGTTTACTACATATTGCCTACTGTTACATAAATATCATTGCCCATGGTTTCACATGAAAGAGTAATATTGGAAAACAAAACCAAATTATAAACTTTGGGCAAAATGTATGTGAGAGAGCTCTTTTGGAAGGCTATTCCTTTGGGGAAAAATTGGAAGTAGGTAAATGTAGAAAGTATACCTCAAATGAAATGTTTTGAATAAACAAAAATATGTATATATATGAGCATTCACTTGCAGAGACGGTCAGCGATACTTGATTAAAAATCATATACCAGGTTTAGGTTTTTTTCTCACCCATATTTTTCTCTTTCCCCGCCTACATAGTGGCACTGGAGATTTGATACCCAATGTTTGACATACTTATGTATAACATAAATTTGAGATGAATAATCTTGAATCAGAATTCAAGCTTATTTACATGTTTATAATATTGAAAATTCCTCAGGAAGCATAATGTGAACTATTTGTTTAGTCACACCTTCATTTTTCAGACTTGAAAGTTAAGCATTATTATATCCTGTGCATATGGCTTTAGACATATGTTAGTTAAGTGATTTCTAGGTTTTGCCAAGTTAATGTATTTTAGGGTTTATATTTCTAGGCTATCCAGGTCATTCCACATTACAAACTTTTTTTTCCTAAAATGTAAAGCATATTAAATTTTATAATCTGTATAAATGTATTATTTTATTGGACTGAAGTGTAAGTTTTAACCTGGTGCCATCAACTTGTATGATGTGAGTTTTCACTACAGGCAGTATAGTTTAATAGACTCCCTGTGTTTCATTCAAGAAAGCCATGACTGAGGGTAATATGGCATAAAATTACGAAGTGAACTTGGAAAATATTAAACAGAATTGCTAAAAGTAAATGCTATAAAATATTGGAAATAAAATTGTTATGAATGAGATAGTTACTTTGGTCAACTTGTAGAGAAAATTCAACCACTTAAAGAAATTATTAATTTGTGGGCAATTCACACCATTTGCTCTTGGAATAACAACCACGTCTTATCTTGGATCAGTGATGGACCCTCAACTTACATATACCTCAGGTAGGAAAAAAAATACTTTACTTTTGTTACACATCTTTAGCAGTTAATTAAAGATTAATTTTCATACAAAGTCTACTATATATTTATCCATTCATGTTTAGAAATTTTATATGACTATAAAGTACATATTGATTATTTTGTCCTGAATAACATTCAATCAAAAGACTATTTCAGCTGATATTTTTATCATTTGCCATTATTCACACTTTTTAAATTTGTGAGTTTTTAAAAATATTATGTTAGGCTGGACCCCCATGTCTCACGCCTATAATCTTAGCACTCTGGGAGGCTGTGGTGGGTGGTTGTCTGAGTTCACAAGTTCAAGACCAGTGTGAGCAAGAGCGAGACCCTGTCTCAAATAAAAATAAAAAATAGTTGAGCCTAGCTATTTGGGAGGCTGAAGCAAGAGAATTGCTTGAGCCCAAGAGTTTGAGGTTGCTGTGAGCTGTGACTCCATGGCACTATACTGAGGACAACAAAGTGGGACTCTGTCTCCAAAAAAAAAAAAAATTGTGTTATTATTCCAAACCACCAAACTAATGAATCACTTTAAACTTGTTAAATAAAGCATATAATGTCTGGAAATAATAATATTAATAAAATAATCATTCATGAAAATAATTATAGGTGAAATAGTAAGCTGAAGTCAGATAATACATGATTTGAATATGAATGTGGTGAGGTGAGCAGTGTATAAAACTAATATTCCTGTAAGCAGCCCAAAAGTTGTAAGAGGAAGAAATTAATATCTTAAGAATGATTAATATATGCATTACAACAGCCATCTATTCACAGTTTTTTTTCCTGTGTATCTACCTATTATACAACATTACAAATACTCATGATTTCACATCATTTCAAAACAAAATGTGGGGATTATTGTTAAAGTTATTGATTTTTGTGTGTTGTATAAAATAATTAGGAAATGTTTTTCAGTATAAAATTGACAAATTTATGTCATTAATAGCAGGCAAGAGCGTAAAACTAAATAAGCATCACTCAGCCTGGTAATAGTGGTATAATTTCCTAGGAGAGAAAAAAAATGAGAGGTGGAGAAAATTATTTATCTAATAACAGAATTAAATCAACAGCACAGAGGCACCCTGACTGCTGAGGAAAAGGTTCTCACACGCATGTTGGTGCTAACGGATGACATAACAGTGCTTATTTCTGGCATAGATAATGATAAAAAAAAGAAATCCATGGTAGTTATTTTTTGTGACCTAGGATATTGTGAGGTCAGGGAACATTTGTGTGATTAGAACTGTAATGTACTAGACAAAACCACTATTTTTAGTGTTGAGGATGAAATACACAGATGTTTTTAAAATATTGAAACTGTGATATAAATATTTGGAAAATTAGACGATACGTTACTGATACAATTTAGGAGTGCTAGTAAAAAACTACTTTCATATGCCACAGAAAAGCGGAACCATGCTCACTGTTTAAATGAATATTAAAGATTGATTAAAGCTTCATTAAATGTTCATTATTCAAAATGTGGGGTCTGATATGCACATGTTGCTTGTGTGTTATACCAGGTGCTCAGATATAAATCTCTCTCCAGGCACTTGCTGCTGTTCCTCAGCAGGGAGCTCTTAGTGGGGAGTTTTAAATAATTATAAATAACATAAGAAAGGACACCAGGTGGACATAGAATCCGGACTGAAGTGTAATCTGACAATCGCCGAGACTCAGAGAGATCCTTAGTGTTCATCACGGAAGTCGTGCATTCCTTCCCACAGGTGTGGTATCATTAAGCGGTATTTATTACTATCATATTAACACAAACGATTTACCTCTATTGTGCTTAAAAACTAGTCTTATATCACTAATTTTTGCCTAAAATGATGCTGAGCTTGAATTCCATGCTAAAAACTCTATGATTGGCTTCAGTTGCTAAAAATGTGCTTGTGTGGTGGGGGGAGGGAAGAGAAGATAAAATTTTAGTATATACCATAGTTAATATATCATTAAAAACTGAGCATTTGCAATTGATATATTTTCTCTCCCATAGTCACTTTATTGACTCTATCATTACTCTTCTTATTTTGCTTCAGCTCTGGCTGTTACTTTGTATATTGTCTGCCCCCCACACACACTCTCACACACCCACACATACACATATAAGGAACATTATTGGGTGGCACCTGTGGCTCAGTGGGTAGGCACCGGCCCCATATACCAAGGGTGGAGGATTCAAACCCAGCACAGGGCCAAACTGCAACAAAGAAATAGCCAGGTGTTGTGGCAACCTATAGTCCCTGCTACTCAGGAGGCTGAGGCAAGAGAATCACCTAAGCCCAGGAGTTGGAGGTTGCTGTGAGCTGTGTGATGCCATAGCACTCTACTAGAAAAAAAAGAAAAAGAGGCAATTGATTGTTTCAGCTAGAGTTTTAACTCACAGTTTATCACACCAAGTTTCCCCCAAATTATAATATCAGCCAGCCTGTCTCTTAAAAAAAATACATTTTTTTTTACAATACAAAAGGGTTTTAACCAATCTAATTCATTCACTGTAGTGTCAGAGTTCTGACAGGAGAAATACACTTTGGTGGGTCAATATAATTCTTTGATGCAGCGAATAAACCTTTGCAGAAATGGGACAGAGTATACACGAATATACTATCATTTCACAGAATAAGTTTACTAAATTCTGTCATATAACATTGGCATGCTTTACCTAAACATGATGTAGGATTTTTCAGGAAAAAAATACCACAAGCAATTTTGTTCATGTCTACCTTATATTCAAACTAATCAATTTATTATTCTGTAAAACATATCCATCTGAAATTTTCTATTGTGACTTTAAAAATTGTTTCATAATGTTGGAGGCAACACTGCATTCTACTTAAGAGAAACCTTCACAGTAAAATCAGACATGTTGAAATCTTGCCTTGCCAACTGCCTCGGTTTTCTCAGTTATAAAATCAAAATAATGATTCTACACATGTCAACATAGTTTAGTAAGGTTAAAAATGATAATGGATGCAAATAACATATAACTACTCCCGGGCACTTGGGTTGATTCCGTATCTAGACACACTCGAGGGTATTCCATACTTAGCCAATATCAACTCAGTACTATTACGCTTCAAACTTAAAAAGATAAATATTTTAACAGCTATTAGTATATTCATAAAAATATTGATATCTTCAAGAGGATAATTAGAATATATGTCAAAGTTAATATGTCTCATTCATTGTTTCCCATTCTTTCTATATATGTAGAAAGAAATTGTATATGTAGCTACCCAAATAAAGACAAAGCCATATATAGTTCTCATATATGCATTCTTTCATGATATTTTATAATACTTATGTGATAATTTGGGAATTTTTTCATTAATAAACATTGAGAAACATCAAGACGTCACATGATCTGGTCATTCCCACATCCCATTCCCCTGGATAAAATACAACACCAGGATTTTGAAAAACTCACCCCAAGATTAATCACACACACACATAACAACTAAATTCCAGACAGTTTCAGTTCTACTCCTGTGAGAACGAGGTCACAACTGTTCCTACCTCTGGTAGACAAACAGATGGTGCTCAGTCCACAAAAAGTGGAAGAATTTTAGTCGCATTTAACAGTGGCACATGGGCTGTCGTGACCGAATAAATCTAGAACATCCCACTAAAGAGCAAACTGCGTCTACACACAGCCAGTACTGGCTGCTGTCAGCTTGTGTGGTGGAGATGGAGACAGGAGTGTGGTCAGAGTTATGGGAACTGACCATCCTCAGCTACAGAAAGCCTTCAGTCAGGATAAGGAAGTGAAGGGAAGCCCCCTGGGCATGCTGGACTGTCACCTACAAGATACTGAGGGTGATACGGACTGGTGGCACCCCAGCCAGCTCAGCCAAGTGGGGTCAGAGGACCTGCCACCTCTGTCTTGGCAGTCCTCATGATGGCAGCTGGCAGAGGAACCAGCAGGCTGGAACGTAGGCAAGCCGGGGGAGCTTCCCTCCCCCAAGGGAGGCTCCAGTAGCCAAAGGAACTGGACATGAGAGGGGAAAGACACTGGCAATTCCTCCAGTAAATCCCTGATTAGTCTATTTTCAAAACCTGCTCCTGATTGGTCTGTTCTCAGGACCCGAAAGCTCATTGGACAACTGCCCCTATATCAGCTCCTAAGCAGAGAGCCCAAACGCAGACCTCTGAGGGAGAGCAGGAGAGCAATGAGGTCTGGCTCTTTATAAAAGCTGTAACACTTGTATTACTGCTGATCCTGCTCTGCAAGGAAGTTTGGCTTTTTCTAAGAGCTGTAACACCTGTTGAATACAACCTAATAAAACCTAACCTGGGGTCTGTGGCTTCATTCTTTGAACCACTGAGACCAAGAGCCTGGAAATCCAGTATCAAAATCCAGTATTAAGGGGAGGGTAAGAAAACTAAGAGATGTGCTTCTAAGAATCCCAAACCTCCGCATGGCGCAGAGCTGTCGTCCCACAGAAGCCTGGAAATGGGCTACCAGACTCCGAGGTTTCAGAAAGCCAGTGGCAGACTGCTGACCCAACACTCCTAGAAAGCCAAAAAGGGAACTGTCAGTGGAGCTGTGAAAAAGCGTGCGATGTGCTACACAGTTGAAAGCCAGGAGTGTGGCTGGGATGCAAGGGAGATCTCTGGAATCTCCTGGGTGTTTAGATGTCTGGACCCAGTTCTAACTTAAAAATACTTAAAGATAATTCTGATCTGAACTATATGAAGGCTCTCAAAAATTTACCTCTACCCAGTTTGAGTGTACTTTAGTTTTATTGTTTTGGCTTATCACAAAAGACACTGGCCCCTTTCTTAAGGTATATATATATATATATTTTTTTTTTTTTGAAGACTCCACTATTAATTTTGTATGAAACTTCCAGTACAAAATTAAATATTCCAAGCACACAGTATCAGGAAACTGTGACCCTCCCAGTTCAAGACTGACATGGTCCCAGGAATGATCCACGTGTTATATTCATCAGTATTTATCAGATGGGCACTCCGGAATAGTTTTGTATGAATAATGACAGCAAGTGCTTAAATGGTGGAAAACAGGTGTGAAAATGGAATAGTTCAGCAGAAATACAGATGGTAAAAAAGTTAACTGAATGGAATGGTAGTAATGAAAAATACAATATCAGAAAGGAAGAAATCATTCGATAGGCTTAAATTCAGACTACCTCTAACTGAATAAAATGTAGGGGAATATCAGCCAATTTAATATACTATACCTTAAGTTCTAAAGTAGACAGGAAAAATTAAGAGGAAAAATAAATTTAAAAAAAATATGGCTGAGAAGTTTTCAAAATTGATAAAGGACAAAAGCATATCCAATAGTCAATGAATTCCCAACAGGCAAATGAAAGGGAAAAATATATGTGAATGTATTGGTAGTGAAGATAGTGAAAACTAAAGAAAAGGAGAAGATTTTAAAAATAAAGAAAAAAAACTGTTTTAGAGAATAAAGACAAGATTTTAAAAATAAAGAAAAAAAAACTGTTTTAGAGAATAAAGACATTGAAAAAAAAACTGTTTTAGAGAATAAAGACATTTTAGAGAATAAAGAAAAAAAAACTGTTTTAGAGAATAAAGACATTGTATTCTCTAAAAAACTGTTTTAGAGAATAAAGACAATAAAGACATGTATTTCTGACATTTTATCAGAAATAAAGTTAGAAACAAGAAAATAAAATTCCATTTTAAATTGCTGAAAGAAAATACAGTTTTACAACAAATAAAAAGGTTAAAAATTTGGAAAATAAAGAAATATAATACACAACAGTATCAAATAACTTTATAATTTTTTATAAACATTGCTAGAATAAGCAATACATATATGGAGAAATACATGATATTTATGAGTTGAAGATTCAATATTAGTAATATGTCAGTTTTCAATAAATTGATTATAAAAATCCCATGCAATTTCTACCAAAATTCCAGTAGCCTTTATTGAACAAATAACTGATCCTAAAATACATAAAATTTTAAATGAAAGAGATGAGCTAAAAGGATCTTGCAAAAGATGAATTTCTTAGAAGTCATATATCTAATATGAAGGGTATAATCCACCTGATTTGGCACTAGCAATGATGTTGCAAGGAACAAAGCATCATATGGAGTGAGGGTAGCCATACAATCAATGGAACAAAATAGATTCTAAAAATACGTGCACGTTTTCGTGGCCAACTGATATGCAATCAATGTGACAAGTCATTGCAATTGGGAAAGAAAGCCTCCTTTAAAAAAATGCTGGGAAAACATCTAGATAGCTTTAGAGAAAAAAAAAAAAAAAACTTCAACTACTTTCTCACTTCATACACAAAATTAATTTGGGACAGAATATAGACTGAAATATAACACCCATAATCATAGACTTAAAAAAGTAGATTTAAAAATATATATCTTTGGGAACTTATCCCGGGCAGAAGATTCTTGAATAAGAACCAAAATGCATACACTATAAAAGGAAAACAGTAGATAAATTGGACTTCAGCATAATTAAAAATGTATGTTTCCTTAAAAATACCATGAAGACAATAAATAGACAGGCTACAAGTTAGGGAAGTCGTATATGCACAAGAATGTGTTTCTAGAATACAGATGCAGAATATACAGAACTCTTAACGAATGAACAATATAAAGAAAAACAAGCCTATTAGACACAGCCAAAATCTTTTTAGATCCTTCATATGAAAGGTATAGCATTATCAGTCTTCAGAGAAATCTAATTTAAAATATTAAAAATATATTAGCTCACCAGAGTGGGTAAACTTCAGTATCAAACATTGGTACAGATGTAAAGAAGCTGGCACTCTCATACATGCTGATCAATATGCAAATTAATATAACCTGTTTGACTAGTATTTGCATATTTCTTTATCAGGTAAACATATATCTATGACTAAAAAATTATATTACTAGATATTTACACTGCCATCAACAACAGCAAAAATGTCCACATAAAGATTCATAAAAGAATTGTAATAGAAACCTTTCTCATGATAGCCAAAACTGAGAACAGCTCACACGTCTATCAACATGAAAATTATTTAAAATACTGTGGTATATGTATACAATGGGTTATAATTCAGCAGCAAAAAGTGACTACTGAAACAAACACATTACATTGTAGCCAGTTACCAAATATATATATATATATATATATATATATATATTAATATAATTGTATTTATGTCAAGTACAAGAGCAGCCAAAACCACCTGAAGCATTAGAAATAAGAATTTAATTTTGGGGCAAGGAAAATAATTTGGTTAGAAAAGTACATGGGGGAAATCACTAGGTAATGAAAACTTTTTCTTTCTTTCTTTCTTGCCTTCCTCCCGTGCCCGCCGCCCAGCAGCGGAGAGGGCGGGGCAAGGAGGGCGAGGGCCAACTGTCACGGGCCTGCAGGGAGAAGAACGTGAGGGGGGTGGATATTTC
>CAUYTI010150447.1:0-18378 GCA_963575145.1 Galago senegalensis | reverse complement strand
TAGACTATCAAAGAAATTTTGTTTGTTGAAACAAATGACCTATTTATGAAAGAACTGTGAGAAGTTCTTTTAAGTTAGTATGTCTTAAGAAAATGCCAAACTATGTTAACCAGTTTGATGAAAATATTTCAAATTGTATATAAAACCAGCACACTGTACCCCATGACTGCATTAATGTACACAGCTATGATTTAATAAAAAAAGTATTGATTAATAAATCATTCTGTTTTTTACATAATTAATTAATAATTATAACATTATCTTAATTATTAACATTATAATTAATTTTTCACATTATTAACACTGGTTCTAGCTAGCAGTTTTGTTTGTTCTAGATTTTTTTTTTTTTTTTTTTTAGCAATTAAGAATTGGGGTGGTGCCTGTGGCTCAAGGAGTAGGGCACTGGCCTCATATGCCATGGGTGGTGAGTTCAAACTTGGCCCTGGCCAAAATAAAAAAATTTAAAAAAAGAACCAAGATTCCGATATGGTAAAAAGCTTGGTTATAAAATTACAATTGAGAAATATCTCCTAGAGACAATTTGTTGAATAAAATTTTATGGTGCTTTTGGCTTAAAAATTGAAAATACAGGCTCAGTGACTGTGGCTCAAGCAGCTAAGGCGCCAGCCACATACACGTGAGCTGGCGGGTTTGAATCCAGCCTGGGCTGCCAACCAACAATAATGGCTGCAACCAAAAAATAGCCAGGCGTTGTGGCGGGCACCTATAGTCCCAGCTACTTGGGAGGCAGAGGCAGGAGAATTGCTTGAACCCAGAAGTTGGAGGTTGCTATGAGCTGTGATGCCACGGCACTCTACCCAGGGTGACAGCTTGAAGCTCTGTCTCAAAAAAGAATAAAAATAAAAAAATTGAAAATACATATCTTCCAGACTATAATATGCCATTTTCCCTCTTTCCTTCCAGACTTAATGCATATACAAATAATTTGTTTATAACTTCTTGTTTTTTTAATAGTATTTTAAAATATATACTTTTATCAATTCATTCTATATCAGTTACAATAGAATGAATTAACTTGAGCTAGTTAAGCATAAAAGAAGTGTGTCCTTTTTGTCAAACTCTCAAATTTTTGAAGGCAGGGACCATACCTTATTCTTTTTATCTCTTCAGATTCTAGTGTGAAACACTGGACAGTGTAATGAGTCTCACAATTGGTTTTAATTCCTGGGTATGGTGGATTAAAGATGGCTGTAAACACTTTGCTTCTCCTCCTACTAAGGGGTGAAACCTATGTCTCAACCTCTTGGACTGTGGGGCTATGATTATTTGACCAGTATAATAAATACATTAGCAGTAATAGTGTGACTGCCTCTGGTCCAAAGCCTTGAGAGACTGTCACCTTCTATTTTCTATATCTTCAAACAGTCTGAGAACCCTGAGCTGCCTTATCTGATCCCTGTGTGACTATATTGAGGCTGCCATGCTAGAGAAGCCATTGTGGGCTCTCTGATATTCTCAGGTGAGCCCAGCTTTTCAACTTCCCCTGCCAAGGTTTAGACATGAGAGTGAAGTAATCTTGGGTCATCCAGACTAGCCCATCCTCCAGCTACATTCCTGGTGACCTTCATTGGTGTGATGTAGAACAGAATCACCTAGATAAGCTCTGTCCTCCTATTTTACAGGATCACAAGGTATAATACCAGAATGGTTGTTTTAAATCAGTGTGTATTGGTGCAGTTTGTTATGCAGCAATAGGAGAACGGTGACACAGGCTGAGTTCTTGAGGGGAAATTGTATGGTAGCAACTAGAAGGAACCTTAGAGCACATCTTATTTAGACACTTCATTTTGTATGGAAAACTGTCTTCCAGAGAGGTGAAGTGACATGTTGAAGGTCATTCAAATAGTCAGGGTTACAGTCAGGACTCCTATCCGACTTTGTTGCCCTTGCCTCTAGTACACTCTGTAACATCATTGAATTTTGAACTTTACATCTAGCAAGTGAAGACATAATAGATACCTAGGCAGACCTAGAAATACCTACAGAACTACTCCCATGACAGAAAGGACTTCTGCAACTCAAAAAGGATCCCTAAACAGAACGTGTTCCAGGAATATCTACCTACAGCAAACATTTCGTAGTGTATAACTACTGTTATAGAAAGTTACATTCCAGTTTAATTGTATGTTCCCATTCACATGTATAATAGTAAGTGATACTAGAAAAATAATTGTGCACACAAATGTATACTTACATTGTCTATAAGCCCTCAGAACTTTTATGCAATTTGTATTCCAAAAATTTCTTGGTACATTTGGACTCGCAATGCATTTTCCTGAGAGAAGCAATGATATTTGAAATTCAGTTTAACACATACCTAAAGTATACTACTTGAAAAAAAAATCATCATATTTTTCCCCTTTCAACGGGGAAATGCTTTCTGAATTCTAGCTTGGTGTCTGTGAACCCAGTGGGCCGACCTCTCCCTTCATTTGGCTTTGGCAGAGGAACTTCCTACCTATCAAGCAATGGGCGAGAGCAGTTCCTCTGAGCACCAGCTGGTGGTCACTGTTTTCCTAGGCCTGAGGATGAAAGGAGAGAGGATTCTGGGGGCTCCGCGCAGTGGGAGAGGTGCTGTACTTGGTGATGAAGGAAAGAAAGGGAGGAGGCCTGGCTCAGGACTTCTCATTGATTCAATTTCCTAGTCCAGGTGAGGTCCTGGTGCTCTCCCTGGCCTCCATGTTCTGAGTATCCTAGAAACTGATTGACTTGCTTTTCTTTCTGTCCTCCCCAATAGTTTCCTCTTTCCAGATTATCAGTTTTAAAACTCACTAGAGAATGGAAGGAAGTCTTTTTATTTTTCTGTTGGTTCCCATTTCTAGAAATGAGACAGTGTTTTTCTTTTCTTTTTCTTTCTTCTGTTTCTTTCCTTCATTTTTCTCTTCTCTTCTTTTGTCTCCCCCCTCTCTCATTCTTCCTCCTTTCACTCCTTCTATCTTCCTTTCCCCTCTTTCTCTCCCTTTCTCCCCTCCTACTATCCCTCCTTCCCTCATCCTTGCCATTTCTCCCTTCCTCTCTTCCTACCTTTTCATATTTTGCCTCCACTCATTGTCTCACTTCTGGTAAAAATCAACCCAATTTCTTTTACACCTTTGAACTTGTTAGCTAGTGTAGTTAATTAAATTCTCCAGTTTATTTTTCGGTTTAGGGAAGGTGACTGGTGTTGCCCTGTGTCTTTCCTGCTTATACAACAAGCAAGACAAATTCTAAGTATTTCTACTAGATTATAAACCTTTGAGAGGCAGAAGGTTACATCTAATTTTTTTAAATAACCCCATCACATAATTTTGAAATGCATCAAATATTTATTGTGTAAATAAAGAAAAATTAAAGAGCATAGCTAGAACTTCTCCCTATGGGCTCGGCGCCTGTGGCTCAAGTGGCTAAGATGCCAGCCACATACACCTAAGGTGGCGCGTTCAAATCCAGCCCAGGCCCACCAAATAACAATGACAGCTGCAGCCAAAAATAGCCTGGTGTGGTGGGGGGCGCCTGTGGTCCCAGCTACTTGGGAGGTGGAGGCAGGAGACTCTCTTGAGCGTAGGAGTTAGAGGTTGTTGTGAGCTGTGATGCCACAGCACTCTACCCAGGGGGACAGCTTGAGGCTCTGTCTCAAAAAAAAGAACTTCTCTCTATGAATATGTATCTTTCGTCTATGGTGTGAAAATGGGTAAAGCACACTGAACATTACTTAAACGTTCTGTAACCCCTTGCTTATTGATTGTGTTTCTAGCTTGTGTATTGTGTGTAGCAAGTGTATTTAAGGTTGCAAAGTCAAATTTTGCCTTTGGTTTTTCTCTTTTACCTTCATTTTTCACTTTCATTGTTTTGTAGCTTCTCCTTGATTCTCTCGTTTTAACCATCAAACAGCACAATGTGCAATGCTAGGCCTGCTAGGCCGATGTGGTCAATTACTAGGGAAAAAGAGAATTCTGATGTCTAATACTTCCATTCCTTAAAGTCAGATTAAATAAGTAAAGGTTTTGTAGGTTACTTCAAGGATTAAAGACTAGAGCCGGGGATCATTCTTTTTTTAGCTGATTTTTTGATGACAAGTGAACTATAGTTTTTACTCCAAATAATGTTCACTGTAACAGTTTCACCTTTCCCCAAGGATAAGACAAAAATTGTGCTGAAAAAGTTCAAGATAATGTTTGAGTTTTATGTTTCCTTGAGCTTGGTTTGAAGTGTAAAATAAGAATCCAAGAACTTCCAAGTTGAAGAACATATTATTCCACAAAATGTTATCTTTGTGTATTTATCAGGTTTTTTTTGCTCTAGCCATTCTAAACTATTTGCTATTTTTATATTGTTAGACCAAATGTACTTTAAATAATTCCTCAAGTCATCAAGAAGGAAAATACAGCTCTAAGAAAAACCTAGGTAGTAAATATGAGAAACATAAAATAATATGTAGGTAAACGTCTTTTTAAGGATTTTGGTTTTTAGGTCCTTTTTTTGAGGAACCTGATATTTTTAATGACTTGAGGGGTGTAAGTTACCTTTTCTCCTATGTTAACATTCAGGGTTGTTCTATTTTCACTGGGGCACAAACTGTTTTAGGAACTTGCTATTTCCAAAGATGAGACAACTCTTTGCTTTCTTGAAACTTGACTCATTTCAGTTATGTATTTTCTGAAAATTAATGTACTCTGTTTCTTCTAATACTGTTTAATCGCTTATATTTGGGAACAACCGATTTGTAATCATATGCTGATCGGAAAACCTACAGTTTATGATGTCTGACCGTTAAATTCACAAACTTGCCACCCCTATGCTTAATAGGCAGCACTGTACAACTTGGGAAGGCTTCTGACCCCTGGTGCACTACCAGGGTCTCGGAGTTGTGCTCATATCGAAGTGTTGCTGTATTCGTCGTGGCTTGTTTTCAATACAGTGTTGCTGTATTCGTCGTGGCTTGTTTTTCATGAGAATGTTGGAGCACCTATTAGAGTAATGAACAAACATTTGTAAATTTGTTGTTAAACGTGGCGAGAGTGGAAGTGAAATCAGGGACAAAGTAGTTCAAGTTTATGGGGAAAATGCCATGAAGAAAACAGCAGTATGCAAATGGATTACCTGTTTTTCTGAGGGGTGGAAAAGTGTTACTGATGAAGAGTGGCCAGTAACCCAGTAACGAGCAGAACTGATGAGAACATTGCAAAAATTTGTCCAATTATGAGTCAGAATCATCTGCTGACTGTGAGAAGCATGGCAGACCAAGTAAATATTGATAGGGAAACAGGACAACCTTAACTGATTGCTGTAATAGTAGATAATGTTCATTATTATCTTTTTTTTTTTTTTTTTGAGACAGTCTCACTATGTCACCCTTGGTAGAGTGCTGTGGCGTCACAGCTCACTGCAACCTCAAACTCTTGGGTTTAAGTGATTCTCTTGCCTCAGCCTCTTGAGTAGCTGGGACTACAGGCACCTGCCACAATGCCTGGCTATTTTTTGGTTGCAGTTGTCATTGTTGTTTAGCAGGTCTGGGCCAGGCTCGAACCGGCCAGCTTTGGTGTATGTGGCTGGTGCCCTACACACTGAGCTATGGACGCTGAGCCCCTTACAGTTTTAATATCTACTCCTTTCAGCCAAAGACTGATTGTCAAGAATAGGGGCTACGTTTTATTCATCCCTAGCACAGAGCCCTTTAAATCAGTAGGATTTACAGAGTTTACTGGATAGAAGAATGAGCTGGCTCACCAAACTGAAAATTCTTAATGTCCATTTGACTCCATAAACATTGATTTATTACAGAATCCTTTGTGTGCTGTAAAGTTACTGTATCATCTGGGCTTGCTCTGTTTCTTTCACTGATTTATCTAATAAATGCCTCTTTTGTTCCCTTTATATACAGACATGAGCTGGGCTCTGGCGAATGAAAACAGACATGGACCTGCGAATGGGTCTGATAGTGTCTGAGTTGATGAGTAAAATCATTTTCATGAAGAACCTTTAGCTGAGGCCTGGCAGGAACTGAGTTTGATGTTTAGTGTAAAGTCAGACCTTGAAGAACAGTAGAGGTCCACTCCTCCTCCCTCTTCTCTGTATCCTGTTTTAATTTCTGTAAATTTCCTTTTGTTAATAAAGTTGAATGGAAAATACTCAGCGAGGGAAAATGTGTACAAGATACATAGGGTAAAAAAAGAAAAAAAAACAAGTAGCTGTAGAATCATATGTAAGATATTTAAAAAGAAATTGATTCCTTCTTTCTGCCCTTGAGGACAGTTACTTCAATTAACACCCCGGAGATTGTCAAATTATGAATGAATCCAAAGTTCTCCGTGCACCTGTGGTAGATAATGAACATTATTTAAAAGCCCCCAAGTAAATAATTACACGCAGCCTCCATAGTTTACAAGAAAGAATGCAGGGGAAAATATCCTGGAGGAAGAGGCCAGAAAATTAGCTCTGCACATGTCTCTGATGCTCGTTAGCTGGATAGTTTTTGAGTAACTATTCATGTGTCTTTTCATGAGTAATGCACGGATAATACCCATTCCATTTAGCTCACATGGTATAATGAAGATTAAATTAAAAATGGTCATTTGGACGTAGGACAATATTTTGTATCAAAATAATACATACTTAAGTTGTCCAGAAGTAAGTCTTAAAGAGTAAAAGAAAACCTCTTTTGTCTTCCTACCCCGGGGCAAATCCTGCCAGAAGAGTTCACCCTGTTTTCCTGTTATTTAACAGAGTGTTTTAATCAATATGCATCTACTGCTGTTTTGTGAGTCAGCGCAAGATAGATTTCTTTTTATTAGAGAAACCGTAAACACATATTTTAGATATTTATCTGCTGACTGAAGTTGAAGAGTTTTAAGTCTTTGGAAGCCTCTCCTCTCAATTATGAAAACTCCCAACTTTGGGGGTTCCCTTAATGTGATTATGTAAATAGTCATTGCTGTATAATGTATTGTATTATGGGTATTGTGAAAACATTCTGTTTTTCCTGAGGCTAAT
The DNA here is from genome assembly GCA_963575145.1 of Galago senegalensis. NCBI lineage: Eukaryota > Metazoa > Chordata > Mammalia > Primates > Galagidae > Galago > Galago senegalensis. Next base: position 11,388 of record CAUYTI010150447.1, on the reverse strand, counting down.
AATTGCCTTGTTATTTCATTGTTTTGTTTCCTTTGCTTGATCCTATGGACAAATCTACTCTCCTTTCCCCAAAAAACTGGTAAAATAGTCTTCACAGAGCCTTCCAAGTGGCCAGCCATGCAGGTGGTCTGTTTCTTTCCCAATCTGAGGCATCCTTTCTGGAACTTTCCACCCTTCTGCTTCTATTGAGCTCCTGGACCTCCAGGACTGCCACAGTGCTGCTCTCACCTCAAGGACTTGCTTTGTCTTTATTTGGGGAATTCCTTTTGTCTCTCTCTTGTATTGGATTCCCTGTCGTGGGTCTCATTTTTTTTTCTTTTCCTCTTTTCATGGTGGTATACCAAGCTAGGGAAAAAGAGTAATTTTTTTTGAGTCTTTATGAGTCTGAAAATGTCTTTGTATTAAACTTATAAGTCAGCAGTAGTTTTGCTGAATATAGAATTGTAGTCACTTTTGAAGGCATTTTAAAATTGTCCTTTATTTATATATTGTCAAGAATTCCAGTGCGTTCAGAATTTCAGTTTGCCATCTTGAAACTTTAAATCCAATGAAAACACATTTTGTTTTGTTTTGCTTTGTTTTTGAGATGGGGTCTTACTCTGTGCCTTGGAGTAGAGTGTAATGGCATCATAGCTTACAGCAACCTCAAACTTATGGGCTTAAGTGATCCTCTTGCTTCAGCCTCCCAAGTCACTGGGACTACAGGCACCTGCCAAAACACCCAGCTAGTTTTTCTATTTTTTTTAGTAGAGATGGGGGTCTTGTTCTTGCTTTGGCTGGTCTTGAACTCCTGAGCTCAAACAGTCACCTGCCTTGACCTCCCATATTGCTAGGATTACAGGCGTGAGCCACCACTCCCAGCCTGGAAACACATTCTTCATTTATTTGACTTTTAATTTTATTTTTTAATAGGTAAAATATACATATATACAAAGAGTTAACAGTATTAAAACTATATTAAAATTTTTTATTCAAAAATCTTGCTCCTATTCCTATCAATGCATGACACCCCCCCAATCCTTACAGAGATTTACTTTTGTTAATGTTTTTTTATACATCTTCAGGTATTTATTTCTATGATTATTAATAGCTACATATATATTTATAATAGGCATACTCTATTTACTTTTTGCCTTTTGGCTTAACAGTGTCTTGGTATTCTTAAATGAAAGTACTTTAAAAAGTACAGACCACAGTATAACATACTGCAATTTGTATTGATTTATAATTTGATCCTTGCACACCTGCAGTCATGTGTTTATTAAACAAAATGTTTAGCATGGGGAAATAAAAAATATGAGAGAAGAGTACATCCAACATGCAAGGCCACGGAGGCCGTGCTGAGATGCTTTGAGGGAAGCAGGCCCACGTGGAAGGTAGTAAGAGGACTGGAAGTGGGAGTGTAGACCTGCTTTCATAACTGGGGAGTATTTCCACGTAGGGAAAATGCCACACAGTGCTTTACTGTGCATGATGCACAGACAAAATGAGCAGAGGGATGAGTCTTTCTTCAGTGTCACGTGGTGAAGGTCCCCGTCTTCCTTTATTTTTCCAGATCATGAGTAGATTGCATACACACGAATGCAGACGAGGAAGAAAAAGGCTGTGGGAATTCTGTGTGTCTAGTAGCTGACGCTTCGAGCCTGGCCTGATGCTGCCCAAGCAGTAGGGCCTCCCAGTCACAGCTGGCTTGCTCAGGGTTGGTTCCCAAAGGTCTGTAGCCTTTGAAGCAGGCTCCGGGCCGACATTACCAAGTGTGACTGCTCAGCCTCCCAGAACCATATGTATTACTTTGGAGAAAGCAATGATCTTAGAAATAGTTTCTGAGCATTGGTCAGGAAGGATAGGGACATAAACTGACCTGAGGCCTTTATAAACCAGTGGCCTCCAGATCAACACCCCTGGGGATTATAGAGGATCATGTCTTCTTTAATTTGTCCTCTGAGAATTGGTAAGATAACCAGATGGTGTTGCAGGATGTGGTTGGACCTGAGTAGAATAGAGACTTTACATGTGGTGTTATTGGTTGGGGGGACAGGGTCAGAATAGTGATTTTTCTTTGGGGCCAAGAGGACTTATGTCACTCAATAGACATTTTAATGTCATTTTTTTCATTAACCCCCCTTATTTAATAAACTAAAGTGGAAGGTACTTCTGTGGTTTGACAGCAGTGGAAGCAAATTCTGGTGTATCTTTCTCCGTGCTCTTTCTCCATTGCTACTTGTATGAAGTCTTATGTTCTACACAGAAGAGTGATGTTCAAGAGTGTTTTTAATTGCCAATATCTTTGTTTAACTGCTAGGTTTGAGAGGAACTCAAATTTCAGACAGAAATTTCTATGTGTTATCTCCAATCAGCTTTATAGTATAACCCAAAGTAATTTCTTAGGACTGATGGGTACTCACTAGGCCAAATGTATGAACAAAATACATGACTGATATGGGATTAGAGCCAAATATTGGCATGTTATTATGCATGTAACTGGACTTTTTCAAAATAAATCAAGAGGCAACTTTGAAAATATGGATGAACATTTGTGAGACTGGGACAGTTGTATATTTTGAGCACTTTGATATCAGAGTAATTGAGTTAATATTTTCTATTCATATAATGGAGAACATGATTTTGTCTTGTTTGTGAAATTCTAAAAAGGTAAATTGACTTCTACAAAGCACTGTCAAAATAGTTCCAGCCATAGCTTTATATGAAAGAATAATATGGAAGAGACGGACCTGTAGGATTTGTCCAATGTCAAGGCACTATGTGCTATGCTTTATATAAAGCATAAATTGAATGTCAATTCATGTGACATTATGATCTAAATAGTAACTTTGTTGCTTTTTCCTCCTTCAAAATATTGGACTTGCTTAAGAAGGCTTTAAGGTTATGCAATTTACTTTCTAAGAGTAGAATGTGAATGTTTTACATGAAGGCTGTGTTGACCAGTTTGACGGAAGTATTTCAGATTGCATGTGAAAACCCCACACTGTACCCCAGAAGTGCACTAATATACATAGCTATCATTCAATAAAAAAATTAAAAAAAAAAAAAAAGGAGAAGGACCAAGCCAGTTGGGGAGCGTGGCCATTTGGAAATCTTCTATGCCATAAGCTACCAGCTGGTAAATAAAGCCCTTCCTCTTATAAAAAAAAAAAAGTTTGTACCCTGTTCTTGGACCAAGATTCAATCCTTTTAGCTTATTTATATATGGCTCATCCTAAACTTGAAAATGAATGTTTGCCTGTCAGGGATTCAGTCAACATTAATCACAGGGGAACCGAGGATCACAGGGCTCTCTCTCTTCCTAGAGTTTCAGGTTGACAGTGCGCTCTGCTTTTGCTGGTCACTGTTTGCTGCTGCCCCACGGTGGTGTTCTGGTCTTTCAGTCCTCCCCAGGGACAAGCATTTTGTGGGTCTTGTTTCAGACCAAGCCCCTCCATGGGTGTTCACACCCATGTGAGGTCCAGTGTGCGGCCAGCCTAGGCCCTGTAGGGCTTCCACTGCCTTTGGGGTTGTGGGACAGGGTGACATTTCTGGGTTTCTTAGATCCCCCTGGTTTTCCTTACTGGGTCTCCCCTTACTCTGGTGCAGCACAGAGTTCTCGCCAAGCCTGTGGTAAGGCTCTGGGCGTCCGCAAGCGTCTTCATTGCCCTGCCCTTGTAGGCAGCAGCTCAGTCCAGCATTTTAGGTGGAAGCTTCTGCTTCCTCAACCCTGAGGATGTAGGTCTGGAGGGGGTGCTGGGGTCGGCTGCACCTGCACATGCTCCTTCCTGCCTCCCATGTGCTCCGCAACCTTTCTGTGTCAGCGCTGTCCTGCCCTAGGACAGACTCTGACTCTACAGCCTGTTTCCTCCTTGCTGCTCTTGGAACTAAGCATGTGCCCCCACGGGCTGTCCTTAGCTGGAAGTTCCTGCTGCTGAGAACACGCAGCCTGCACAACCTTCCCACTGCTGGCGTGGAAACGGGGCTCTGGGAGCCCAAACAGTTGGCTCACGCCTCCGTAGCTGAAAGTAATCTGCTCGTGGGTCATACTGCAATGCTCTGTTCCTGCCCCCAAGCCACAGCCTGCCATCTTATCTGGCTGCTGCTGATTTAAGAAACTAAGGAATCCCCACACTTCCGAGGGCCCTGGCTGAGGATAGCTCCTGGGAGGCCTACAGGGTTTTCCGGGATGCTTTGGGTCATGGGGCCCCCTTGGTTCTAACTCCCACTTGTTGCAGGCAGTAGTTAGGGAGGGGGTCCTACTGCCTATCTGTCCACCTGGCAGGGCCCTGGCCACAGAATGAAGGTTTGCAGACTCCCAGGCATTGGAGATGTGGACACAGCTTCAGATACAGTTTGTGCAGGGTCAGGGACGGCTCTTCACAGAGGGCCTCCCTCTGCCGCTGTGCCTGACGCCCTGAGCCTCACAGACCTGCAGACTTGTGACGGGGGATGATGCTCAAGTCGTAACCAACGTTGGCTGCCTCTGCTGTCCTTCTGACACCTACTTTTACCACTTGCAGGAAGCAGGAGAGGGAATGTCCCACCCCCAAGATAGTGTCAGAAGGGAGTGACAACTGCTGGGTGGCCACTGCAGCTCTGGACTGGGGTGGCCTCTCCCTGCTGGGGACCCCTCCCGGGCTTGCACAATATCCATTACACATGTAAGGTGCGTGCATCCTCCTGGTGAGAATCTAATAGAAACAGGTTGGCTGTCAGAGTGACTCTCCCTGAACCCCCTCCTCGCCTACCGCACGTCCTCCCCAGGGATGACCAAGCCACCATTCTTGGGGTCCTTCCCAGTCACCTGTGTGGGTGGTGAGCACCTGGACAGGCAGGTGGACATGCACATCAGGTTTTAGTCCTACAACCTGCTTGCTTCCTTGGCAACACATCTGGGGTTTCCCACCTCACTGTTTCCCCTCGGGAGGGCAGTGGGGCTGTCTTCATTTCTCCACATCACTGATATTGCTGTGTGTCCCAAACACAGACTTTCTGCGAGAAACCGGTGCACCTCCACACCTCATGCCTACGTGAACGCAGATTCAAAACACCAGATTTGCCAAATAAGAGGTTTCCTTGGCCAACAGCCAGTGTGGGGAGTGGCAGGTGCTCTCTGATGGCACCTGCACATGGGGCAGCTGCTGGTAATGGGGAGCGACCCCCTTTCTGCCCACCCAGGACCCCAGCACTGTGTCCTCTGGAAGGCCCTGCTGTGTGGAGCGAGTGGGACCAGGCAGGAGCAGGCCCTGCCCCACGGCAGCTGCACTTCTTGCCTCTCCTTGGACAGGGACCTTGAGTGGAGGATTTGGCGGGGTAGGGGGCTCTGCAAAGCTGGTCTGCAGCCCAGAGGGCATGCAGCTGTGTGACAGCAGGGGATATGCAGGTCCCCCAGAATCCACATAGCTCAGAAAAAACAGAAACTCTTTACAGAAAAGTAATCCAGTTCTTATAAGTCAGCACAGACTTTGTTGAGCTGGAGAAGGACTCCTTAGTGCCCCCCTCTGAGTAGGAAAGGCTTCCAGAGGCATCTTGCCCGACCAAGATGATCCGCAGACCCTCGAGGCCACTCTCTGCCTCCCTCACTTTTTGGCTTCAATTTCTGCTGGTCTCACCCACCCCCTCCCCAGCATGCTCCAGCTCATTAGCCCCTGATAACTTTCCAGAGGCTCTTGCCCACAGGAGACTCCCATTCCCTTCGGCTGGGGACCAGAGGTGCTGACTCAGGACAGAGGAGAGCAAGGGCAGCAAAGTAGCAACTGACTGCCAGCCCCCAAGTCTGCGCCTTGAAGCCCATGCCACTCCTACAGCCACAGAGCTAGGATCAGCTCTGCCTTTGCTAAGGAGAGGCACACCAGCTTCTTGGGGTTCTCCCAGGATGGATTCCAGGCATGGCTCACACCTATAGGAAGAGGCCAGTCTGGGCCACATCAGTGAGTCCTCTGAACAGTTCAGGGCTTTCTGTAGATCTGGTGAGAGGGCAGGAGGGTGGCCAGCCCATGTGATGGGGGGACCTAGAGCTGCCCCAAACAGGCAAAGTTGGCAGCACCTTACCACCTGCTCTAGGCCAGCTGGGATGGCCCAGAGTTCCTCAAACCTGATGCCTGTCCCTGATCCCTAGGCCACTTTGTCATTCCAAGATCAGCTCCACCCTGGGAGCAGCTGGGCCCCACTAACTAGGAAGGCACAGTCCAGGGCTGGCTTGTGCTGCCAGAGGCATTATAACGAGACTCACCCAAACAAGAGGCTGAGAAGCACCCTCAGAACCTAATTCCTGTTGTCAGACCTGCTCAGGGGACTGGACACTTCAACCCCTTTACCCCATGGTCATTGGACACTGACTGTGGGTGAGGATCCAAGATGATGGGGATCACCGGTTTAATTTAGAAAACATTTACTGCTCATCGTATGTGTGGCCGTGCCAGTGCTGGGGACATGGAGGGACCAAGATCAAGTCCCTGTTCTTGAGCCCACAGTCTCACTGGTAGCAGCAGAGCAGGGCCAAGGCCAGGCCGGGGGGACACCCAGAGTGCAGCACTGAGGAAGGCATTTGCTTCCAGAGCTGGCATGAACCTGCATGGACCTGGGAGTGAACACCTCCGGGATTTTGTGCCCTGGGCATCTCACTTGACTTATCCTAGTCCTGGTGTGGAGCAGGACATCAATGGATGAAGATTTGAATGGATGTATGAAGGCCTGGTAAACTACCCACCCCAGCTGAGTTGGCCCCCTGTGTTTCCTTAACACCCCAGGCTGTGAACTGGGGGCTCGGTCGTCAGCCCCGGGAAGCCTGGTTGGCAGGCACGTAAGCTAGTCCTCATCTTCTGTGAAATCTGGTCATTGTTCAGCATACTGCTTTCTGGTGGTGTTTTTCTCAGGATCATGAAATCAAATCCCACACATGCATGAATCCCTGCTCAAACTGCACGTGTTCTGAGTTTCCTCCCCACAAAGTCCCTTCCTCCCTCGCACCCTGCCAAGCACACTCTGCTTGTCTTTGCTGCTCCAACTCTGTTTTTCCAACATATTGAGACTACTGGACGCTGTTTGGATTCTTCCTCCCTGCATTGCTGTCTGTCAAGGTCTTAAAAAAAAATTATGTGGTTCTTCATAAATATAATTCCATAGCAGTAGTTTTGGGGGGAGTTTTCAAAACATTTAATATGTGATCACATTTGCTCTTTACAGCAATCAATGATATCCACAATTCAGGTAATATACCCTTTTGCAAACAAGGACAGTGCTCAAATATTTCAGTGATTTCTTAAGAAAAATGTCTTTCTCAATATCCTTTCATTTAAAATGGCTATATTGAGATACACTTTCCGTATCTCAATACTATTCCGTATTTGAAACATACAGCTCACTGGTGCTTAGTATGGTCACAGACTTGTGCAACTGTCACCATCATCTAATTTTAGAAATCCTTGTTGCCCCAGACCCTGGTAACAACTAACCACTCTCTGTTTCTCTGGGTTTGTCTGTTCTGGACATTTCACAGAAGTGGGATCCTATATGTGGCTTTTTCTATCAGGCTTCTTGCACTGAGCAAAAAGTTTTCAAGACTTCAATTCTTTTTATCGTTAAATAATACCCCGTTGTTCATTTAGTCCATCCACTGGTCAGTTGTAGGATGTTGCAGTTATTTCTACCTTTGTGAATATTATGATTCATCATATTCATTTGCTATGAATTCTGGGCACAGGTTCTCTGTGGACATAGACTTTCATCTGGCCTAGGAGCAGAGTCACTGTGTCCTAGGCAGCTCTGCATGTGACCTGCTGGGGAGCCACCAACCTGGCTTTCAAAGAGGCTGATCAATTCTCCAGTCCCACGGGTAAAGTCTGAGGGACCCAGTTTCTCCACATCTTTATCAACACTTGGTATTGTCCGGTGAGGTTTTTTAGTTTGCTTTTCCTTTTCAGATTTTAGCTATTCTGGCAGGTGTGAAGCTTCATCCCTTGTGGTTTTGATTTGCGTGATGGCTGATGAGGGAGCATCTTTTAATGCACTTATTGGGCATTTGTGCTTCTTTGTAGAAATGTCTTTCAAATCCTTTGGCCATTTTTTACCTGGATGTTTGTCCTTTGATTATTGAGTGGTGACAGTTCTTCATAGATGAATTAGATACAGGTCCTTTATGAGACATACAACTTACAAGTATTTTCTCCTATCCTGTGGGTTTTAAGTTTCTGTACCATGTTACTTCACAAAAGTTTTTAATTTTGCTGAAATCCAGTGTATCTATTTTTGTTGTTGTTGCTTGTGCTTTTGATGTCATATCTAAAACTACATTTCCTAAATCAAGGTCATGAAATTCACCTCTCTGCTATCTTTTAGGGGCTTTATAGTTCTGCTCTGAGATTTAGGTCTTCAACCTATGTACCTATGTTGAGTTAAATTTTGTGTGATGTGATGTAACAGCCCAACCTCATTCTTTTGCATGTGGATAGCCATGTCTCCCAGCACCAATTTGTGCAGAAGACAATTCCTGCCCAGCTAAACAGCCCTGGTGGTCTTGTTGAAAATCAACTGACCATAAACAGAAGGGTTTATACCAGACTTAGATCACACCCCACTGATCCACATGTCTGTCATTACACCAGCAGCAGGCTGTCTTCATCTCTGTAGCTCTCAAGCACTGTAGCTGTGTAACTTCAGAAACTGGGAAGTATCAGTCCTCCAACTTTTTTCTTTTTAAATATTCCTTCATTTGTTGTTGCTCCCTTGCACTTCCATATGAATTTTAGGATGTTTGTCATTTTTTTGCAAAAAAAAATTTAGCTGGGATTTTGATAATGATTGAATTGATGATCGCTTTGTCATTCTGAGGAGCACATCCACAATAACAGCAATAAAAGTTCCAGTCCATGAACATGGGACATCATTACTTAGCTCTTCTCTAATTTCTTGCAATGATGTTCTGTAGTTTTCAGTGTACAAATTTTGCATTTCTGTTAAATTTAATCTTAAGTATTTTATTATTTTTGATGCCATTACCGATGGAATTCTAATTGTTTTCTTGTTTCATTTTGGACAGTTCATTGGTAGTGTCCAGTTGGTTTTTTATATTAATTTTGTATTCTACAACCTTGATGGACTGGTTTGTTATCATTTCTATATTGTAAATATGAAAGGATGCTAAATTTTGACAAATGGTTTTTTAGATTTATTGAGATGATCATATGATTTTTCTTTTCTTTTGTTAATTATTAAATGCGCAAAAAATGTATATGTAATATGTACCACAATTCAGTGTGTATTATACATATATATACACACATGTAAATATATCTGAGCATATATTCATTTGTAAATATGTGTGTATATGTATGTATGTATATACTCACACTGACAGCTGTACATGGGGGGCATTTTTATTAGATGTATATACATTTGAATTTCCTTTTCTCCTCATTCTTGCTACCTCTTGGATTAACTATTTCCCCCCACATTTTCTCCTGTTTAACTTGTTAGTTGAATTTTTTTTTTTTACTATTTTTCCCAATGATTACCTTGAAAAGGAAAAAATTAATCCTTCATATTAAAATTTAATATAAATTAGTGCTTTTCCTCTAGGCAATACAGGGGTTTTTACATTTAAGTCCCCTCCTTCACATCTCAGCTCATTTGCTATTGTTTTGATCTGTTTATTTTCCTTATGTTTCTTTTTCTGCTTGGCTGTCTTTGTTTCACACAGCGACACCCATTTGGGTTTATTGGCCTTTCTCCATTTCTGTGGCCGTTTATTCCTTTCTGCATTCTCAGCTTTCTTTGGGATCACTTCTCTTCTGCCTGAAAAATACCCTCCAGAATTTCCTTTAGTCTATCCATTAATGTTGAAATCTATCAGTTTTTCTTTGTCTAAAATGTCTTTTTTCACCTTCATATTTGAAGGGTGTTTTTACTCTGTGCACTGTGGGCAACGGTGGGGTTTTTTGTTTGTTTTGTTTTGTTGGGATCATCATTGTTTTGGTCTCATTATTTAGTTTTTCAGTGTCTTGAAGAAAATATATCATTTTTTCCCTAGCTTCCACTTGGTATTTTAAGGAGTCATTGATTCATTTTGCTGCTGCTCCTTGTGAATAATCTCCATTTACTCTCTGGCCTTCCGTCCCACCTCAGCCTCTCCTGACGACAGTCCGCCGTGTGCGAGCTGCGCCCTCCGTCCCACCTCAGCTTCTCGCGACAATCCACCGCGTGCGAGCTGCGCTCTCCGGTCTCATCCCTGCCTCTCCTCACGACAGTCTGCCGTGTGCGAGGTGCGCTTTCCTTTGTGTTACTTATGCTTGAGCTTTGTGGTGTTTTGTGTTTCTGTCTCTTAAATTCTATCCTCAGTTTTAAAAATTCTTGCCCACATTATAAATCTGTATGTAGCAGACCCTTCCATGTTGTGTATTTCTCTTATACTTTTAAAATATATATTTCATCTTTTGGAATTTTCTCACTGCAATCAGATGTCTTTTCATTGCCTTCTCCTCCCGTTCCCTGATCCTCTCTCCTGCTGCATCTAATCTGATGCTAAACCCAGACATTGATTTCTTACCTCCAGTTAGTGGATATTTCAGTTCTAGGCTTTCCATTGGAGTTTTAATAAATATGTTCCAGTTCTCTCTACCTTGTTATCTCTCTTCTTGATCATATTAGTCATAATTAATTTAAATTTATATCTGATAAATCCAGGATCTAGACTGAGTGTGGCTCTGTTTGTAACGTTCATGTTTTCCTGTAGGTACACTGCCAAATGATCTTGTCTTTTGATACGCCTGGTAATTTTTAATTGTCTATGGCTAGACACTACATTTTAAAAATTACTGAGTTAAATTGAAGTTGTGAGTGTCTTTAACTTCTTATATACAGGATTTCCTTTTGCTTAGGTAAGCATTGGGTTTGCTTCTGAAAGATCATCATAATCGTGAGGTGGGCTTCAAAGGGTGATCTGCTTCCTTCTGGTGTCCTTGGACTTCTAGATGGTCCTGACTAGGACCTTGGATTGCTTACTGCCTGTATCCCACTCCTCTTCATGGGCATGTATCATGGTTTGGTCTCCCCAGTCCTGTGAGACTGCTGGAGATGGAGAAATGCCTGGACTCAGCTGCAGCATTGGAAGGGGGAGAACCATCCTGGAGACAGAGAGATGCCTGGACTTGGCTGCAGTGTCAGGAGGGGGAGAACCAACCTGGACTCGGCTACAGTGTCAGGAGGGGGAGAACCATCCTGGAGATGGAGAGATGCCTGGACTCGGCTACAGTGTCAGGAGGGGGAGAACCATCCTGGAGACAGAGAGATGCCTGGACTTGGCTGCAGTGTCAGGAGTTGGAGAACAAACCTGGACACGGATACATTGTAAGAATCGGCAGAACAAACATGAACAAATCTTAATACAAACAATAAGGAAAAAAATCA
>CAUYTI010150446.1:0-12982 GCA_963575145.1 Galago senegalensis | reverse complement strand
CCTCCAACTCCTGGGCTCAAGCGAGTCTCCTGCCTCCGCCTCCCAAGTAGCTGGGACCACAGGCGCCCGCCACAACGCCCGGCTATTTTTTGGTTGCAGCTGTCATTGTTGTTTGGCGGGTCCAGGCTGGGGATTCGAACTCGCCACCTTAGGTATACGTGGCTGGCGCCTTAGCCGGTTGAGCTATAGGCACCGAGCCCATTCTGTTTCTAATTCTTACTAGCTATGACATCTTGAAAAAGTGTCTCATCCTCTGTAGGTCTCAGCTCTCTTATTAATATTACAATTATTGCAAAATACTTATTTCGTAGGGTGATAGGGAAAGCATAAGAGTTAATATATACAATCATTAAAGTGGTACCCAGAATATTAGAAGCAGTCAATAAATGTTAGCTATTTTTAAGAGTCCTGTTGTAACTAGATTCTCTTTACTTTGTATGTCTTATGTGATTTTTTCCCTTTATCCACCAATATCTGAAATTTCTTTTATTTGTATTTACTTCCATATACAATATATTTCAAATGTAAATGTCACATCATCATTTTAAGGACACATTTTAATTTTTTTTGGTTCGGTTGAGATATCTTCATTTATAAAATGTTGATTTTAGCATGCTTAAGTGAACAAAGATATTAAGAAGTCTCCATAATTATCTAATGTATAAGAGGACATAAGAATGAACATTGTACCATGAATTTACAATTCTTCCTTGTTATTTGTATTGATAGGACTGGAGTTCAGTACTTCAGAATGATTTCCTTGCTGCCAGAATGTCATTTTCAGTAGATATGAAATATCAGTTTTCTTCAAAGAAGGACCAGTTACCTTGGCAAACAAAAGGCACATAAATGAAGATAACTTCTCACTCCTGATGATTCAGTATATTATACTTTTTGCATTATTGTTTTCAATTATTCATTAAGAGAAGGCTGATACATGAGACTTTTTCTGATAAATACAATATAGTTATTTAACTTTGATCTTATATTTACAAAGTGTATCTGTACCTTTAGATTAAAAAAAAATTCTCATTATAATCTTATACATACCTGTTTTATGGCATTATCTTACAGTGTGCAATCCCAGTGGTTGTGTTATTAAGAATTTCTTCTAGACAATGAACTAAAATTCACAGTATTTGGAAAAGAAAATATATTTTTAAGATTATTATCACTTTCAAACATTTGGAACTGCAAATAAAATAGAAATACAAAATTTCTTAAACATAGTTTATCCCTTCATATTTTAAAATTCTATGAAGAACAAAGTGTAAGCTATTGTTTACAAGTAATTGATATTAAAGAGTGATGTATATTTCTTTTTTTAGTGATGTATATTTCTAAGTGTATGTTTTTAAGTTGATTGATGTCATCCTAAGCAGTTAGTAAATCTGAATGGTCAGAGCATGATGACTTATGCTATCCTTATAGCAAACATCTTTGACATGGCACACGTCCGAAGTTCCATTTATTCTATCACTATCATACTTCATATTCATAGTATCTATTTCCTTCTTCATAGTAACAGATCTTGCAATTTAGATTGTAATTACTTTTACGTTGAGCTATTATAATATTCTAAAAACTCCCTGTCTCTGGTTTTCACTTTCTAATATTTCTCTCAAATTGCCTCTTAACATCCCCAAAGCACAACTTGAATAATGGTACCCTTTCAACTATCTTCAGAGACTACCAATTGTTTATATGCTAAAATTCAAGTTCATTAACAAGATTGTACCACTTTCCTTTATCAGTTATAATACTTTCAACTATGAAAACTTTAAACTACATGATTTCATATTTATATGTTTTATTTTGAAGTTTCTGGCACTCCAGATGACACAGCTTGAATAAAATAAAATAAAGTAGAGTGAATATTCCTAACTTGAATTTACTTTAGTATAAATGGTTTGTGTCTATTTCTAAGATATTTGGGAGACTTCACATGAATTACAGAAAAAAATCTGTATGCCTTCTTTACCAAAATCTGATCCCTGTCCAGTTACAAAGTTATGTAATTCATTGTACACAGAGTTTCAGTTTTTTATGTCCAGAATCAACATCACTAAGACCCTACTTCTCTGGACCATATTATTCCAGCTTGAGTCCAAAATACATTGCTAGACTCATAGAAATAAATGTAATAAGTGTTGCTGCGCCATCCTCTCACCAGACAACTTAGAGTATGGAAGCTAAGTAATTTTTTATGATGATTGAATGGTAAAAAGAGAAAATATTATCATCAATTTCCCATTCTTCCAAACCTGCATTTTTCCATCCTTTTTTCCCAATGAGATTTAAACATATTCCCATAAGATGGATACAGCAGCAAGTCATGCACATGGTGTCAGTTGAATATGAAGAACCAAAACTTCTCTATCCTACTTAAAATGAGAAAGTAAATAATCAAGGTAAATCTAAGTTATCATTGGATGAGCAAGCCATCTTGACTTATTTTTCTACCCAAGAACATTCTTATTGTTTACAGTTTCCCCTATTATTTTCGCCAGTCCCATGGGCAAAATCATGTATTTTAAAATTCATTTTCATTTCCATGACTACCTTTGAAGTTGGGTATTTTTCCTACTAATATACTCTTGGCTTATCTTTTTAACAAAATTCTGTCTTTGTATTGATTCGAGTGTTATATTGTATACATATAGTAAGTATATTCAAACTGTTTCATCTGTTTTTACCTAATTGGTTATTTTTAGCATTGTAATCTATCTAGAAATTATCTTTTAGTTTTTATTTTCTTTTACAACACCTATTTACCCGAATCTATTGCTAGATATCTGTCATTTTGAAGAGGCTCCTCTATAACATATACATATAAACATATACATATACACGTATGCATACATTAGTTGTACCCATGTGCACGTGACTTTAGTATTAGGTTCTTTTCTCTTATTTTTGATATATTATTTTGTAAAAATATCATATTAAATTAATCATGGGTTTGTAGAATATTCTGATACTTAGAAAGATTAGCTCCCTACCTCCCCTGTTAATATATTTCATTAATCACATGAAATTTTACTTTCATATATAATTTATAATGAACTTAGTTATTATGAAAATATATTTGCATTGGGATTATGGCAGAGCAGTATTATCATCTTCTCAGTATTAGTCCTTCCACCAAGGCACATTTAGTGTGTACTCAATTTATAAACTCTTCACTAATGTCATTCTATATTCCCCTTAATAAAGAATTGTAACCTCTTCTAGGTGTGCCATATACATAATTATAGTGTGTCTAGTTCTTAAAAAATTTTTTTACTACGTGCTTGTAATATGTCAACATGCAGTTTGAAATCAGGTCAACATACTATTTGAATGGTTCAAATATTAAGCAAATAAAAACAAAAGCTCTGTTCTCATGAAGAGGGCAAGCTGGCAGAAGAGAGAAATGGAATGAAGAACCGCCCAAATAATGATACAGGTGAGATTGAAAAATGCTACAAATGAGTAGAATATAAAATATTATAATGGAAAGATTTAGCCTAAGTATAAAATTTTACTGATTATTCTGTGATTATTGAATGCGCTAGGACTTAGTTACCCTGAAAAGAAGCAGAAGAAAGGTGCTTCAGGTAAAAGGAGCAGTCTGTGCACTTGCTCTACAGAAAGAAGGGCCCTGACAAAGCTACGATTCATACAAATTTGCCAGAGAAGTTCTGATGTATTCCTGTTTCCCAGAGTAATTACTAGATGCATCTGCTGTCATTCTTAAGGTTATTCTTGTTTGCATAATGTTATATGGTAAAATTAGCCATGTTACGTTCCATGAACAACAGTGGCTAAGCCTCCAGAGCCTCCAGGGAGAACGTCTGTGGACTAGCTGGGGCAGGCAGCCATGGACCAAGTAAGGAAGAGTCTTATAAACTATGTTAAAGTTTTTGAAATTTATATTGAATTCCGAATAGTTAGAAGCTAATCAGTGAAGGTATACTAAAGTTTGTAAAACTTATATTTTGTAGGATTGATTCTGGAAAGTGGAAGGCATCAGCATGGATGTAGTGAGATCAGGTAGAAGTTTATGGATTAGCTGAAGAGAGATTGTTGTTTTGGATTAGATGGGTAGTAGCGCAAATTTAGATTAGTACGCTGACTCAGTGAGCTCAGAGAATGAATGGCTGTTAGGTATCACAGATGACCTCTTGGTTCATCTGACTAGACCTCAGGTTCCAAGAAAGGCTATGCGATTTTTTTCTTGACGCTGATAAAGATTAAGACTAGTAAAGAGTCTGTTTAAATAATTTTAAAGATATATGAGAAGAAATGTCAAGAAGTTTAAAAAGCGGACTTGGAAATAGGATATTATATCTTGGCATTATAAGAAAACTATGTTAATTTTGCATCCAGCTTTCTTGTTGAATTGTTCTTTTTATCATGATTGTTTCTCTTCAGTAGATTTTTTTTTAAGAATATGGCTTGGCGCCTGTGGCTCAAGTGGCTAAGGAGCCAGTCACGTACACCCAAGTTGGCGGGTTCGAATCCAGCCTGGGCCTGCCAAACAACAATGACAGCTGCAACCAAAAAAATAGTTGGGCATTGTGGCAGGCACCTGTGGTCCTAGCTACTTGGGAGGCTGAGGCAGGAGACTCACTTGAGCCCAGGAGTTGGAGGTTGCTGTGAGCTGTGATGCCACAGCACTCTACCCAGGAGGATAGCTTGAGGCTCCTGTCTCAAAAAAAAAAAAAATCTGGATAAGAAAGCACATCATCTGGGTTGCCCCTGTGGTTCAGTGAGTAGGGTGTGGGCCCCATGGAGGGTGGTGGGTTTGAACCCAGCCCCAGCCAAACTGCAACAAAAAATAGCTGAGTGTTGTAGTGGAGGCCTGTAGTCCCAGCTACTCGGGAGGCTGAGGCAAGAGAATCGCCTAAGCCCAAGAGCTAGAGATTGCTGTGAGCTGTGAGCAGAGTCTACCAAGTGAGACTCTGCCCCACCCCTAAAAAAAAAGAAGAAAGAAAGCACATTATTTGCATATACAGAGGGTGCTGCCCACATTGATACAGGACCCTCGTCCCATTTTCTAGGCCCAGGTGAGATCAGAAATCAAACCTCCATCTCTAGGCACTAACAGGCTGCCCTTTCCAGGCCACTCCCTGTGGACTCCGGCAGGGTTATGAACAAAGCAGCCTGAAACATTTTGGGTGGTACCAACTTGAGTAAGGGCCCACAGTCTCTAATTCCTTTCCTGCGATAAAAACTACAAGGACCTGAAAACCTTGCCCTAGCAGAGGGACTGCTTTCATTCATTTATTAATGCACTCTTTAACTTTGAAAAGATGTTTTTCCACCTACCAACTCCTGGCCAAAAGGTATGGACCCCTACACAAAGGGCCCATGCGAGGGACTTCCAACTTTGATCTTCCCCTTTGCCAGAAGCTCTGGTGCTTTTTTACTCCTGTATTCTTTTCCGTCTAATAAACGTCCTGTCTTACCACTGATCTGTGGTCCAGGGGTTCATTCTTCAAATCCCCAGACCAAGAACCTATTGAAGAAAGAAATTCCCGTAACAAGATGTATACACCTTTTAAGAAAGAAAAAAATTATATTAAAATTGTAATACTCAACTGATGTTTGATTTCTGCAATTTTAGGAGGTGTTCAAACACAACTTGTATTCATTTGTTTTTAAGGGTATGTATTGAATATTACAACTTTAGTAAAGTTTTTCCTTTTTTAAAATGTGCATCTTTTTTTTTTGGCACCCTCTGTAGTTGCAGTCCTTTATTTACAATATTTATATCATATCTAAATAGATTTTCCTGTATTATAGATTTTCTTTTCCAAGGCTTCCAAAGAAATGTTAAAATAATAATGTTTAGAGTAGTCATCTTTGTCTTCCTGATTTTATTGGAAATGAATCTGTTTCACCATGAAAAATGAAATTTGTCTAAGGCTCTTCTACAGACTCTTAAGCAAGTTAAACATATTTGTGGTTTTTTTCCTTTATTCTTCTCCTCTGGGAAATCTCTTGATTCTTGTATAAACTTCCATCCTTAAGTTTAACCAGCATTTTGTCATTATGTAGTGATCTTTCAGTGCAATGGTGTATTATGTCAGCTCTTTCATGTATAGCACATTGGAAAAATGTCTTGATGAAAACCTTAGACCCAATTTTAAAAGCTATTTTAAAATTAAATTTTAGTACCTTAAATGAATGAAATTACTTCAAAAAATACTTACCCTTTGCTATCATAACTGCAGCTGTTACCAGAGTAATTAAATAAAAAAGGGCAAATGTGACAGCAGCAAGTCTCCATGAAAATACTGTTCAAAAAGAGAGAAATTGGCTAATATGATTAATGGAAACCAGATGTAGGAGTTGAGATTAGAAAGAATTTTGGTCAGTAATCATTAATCCACTTGAATTATCTGAAATCTAAGCTCATGGGAGCATCATGTTATGCGTAAATATTCCTATGGGAGGAATTCTAAAAATTATCTTGCAGATTTAGGAGCAGCTAGGGAAGAGATGAACATTTTGATGCAGAAACCTGCTGTTTATGGACTAACAAGTTGCCCTGTTAAACAGCTCTTTCAAAGATTGCAAAAGAGCACTTGAGAAGTCTTATTACGGATTTAGATCATTTCCTTCCCACAATTTTAAAAAGATGATATCTCCCATTTTTATAGCAGAAGTAGGTTAAGAACTGAACTCCAACATTAACTGTGGGCCAGACAGGAATGCTGTACCAGTTTTGATAAAAGTCTGTTCATTAGGAGATACTTCACACACTCCATTTCATTTTTAGAAATACTGAAGCATTAAAAACACATGTCTTTCATAAAACTAAAATATCAAATCAAGAAAGTGTGTGAGCGGCTCAGTGCTCATAGCACAGTGGTTATAGCAGGGGCCACATGCACCAAGGGTGGCAGGTTCAAACCCAGCCCCAGCCTGCTAAACAAGGACAACTGCAACAAAAAACAGCCAGATGCTGTGGTGGGTGCCTGTAGTCCCAGCCACACGGGAGGCTGTGGCAAAAGAATCGCTTAAGCCCAAACGTTTGAGGTTGCTGTGAGCTGTGATGCCATAGCACTCTACCAAGGGCAACATAGTGAGACTGTATCTCAAAAAAAAAAAAAAAAAAAAGAGACTGTGTGAATGTGAGACATTATTTTTTCCATGACTATGGTATGTCATTCTAAGCCATCATGCCCTCACTGTTTTATTGTCCATCCTTGTTTGCTTTTTGTAGAGCAATTAAGTTATTATGACCCACTAAACAGTGGTGGCATGAGAGAGAAATCTTGATGCAGTGATTACTCCAAGAATATTTGTTTTCATAATTAGTTTATTAAAGAATTTCAGCAAAAAGAGAATTCAGAATTTTAAATGCTCTTTACCTTTTATTTTCAAAGTCCTAGTACTTTCTGTTTTCTGAATATTTGATGTACAAGTACCTTTGACATCAGTATATGTTACCTGGTCCTCAGAAGAGTCTAGAAAAATATATAAGAAAATACATTCAATAATCATAATCCGTATGTACACATGTATTATATGTGTATATATATACATATATATATATATATATAAAGAAAAAGCATAGGATAAATCATAAACAAAAGTTTCACAGTTTATGCTTACAAGAAAATTTTAAGATTGGAGCAATCATATAGCATATATGCTTTTTGAAATGTGGTTCTTATTTTTTAATTCTCAATTTACTGATCTATATAAAATGTAGATAATAGCAACAATCATTCATAGATGTAGAGATTTAGTAAATGTATCAATGTATAAAATCAATAGCATAGTGTTTGAAACAGTAAACATTCAATGAGATTCTTACTGGGGTGGCAGTAATAATAGTAATAGTGTAGAATAAGAATTTAATTTGAAGATTGTTATGAGCACTAGCACCAGTTGCAACACTGGTAATAAAAGCAAGAGTAGAAATATGAAAATGAATTTTAATGTCTATATTCCTTCCCATAGTTAAATTTAATGTAAAGACATGAGAAAAGAATTATCTATCACTAAGTAGATAAATTCAGCAACATACTGCATGTTCTCACTTAGTGCAAGTGAAGCAGAACTCATAGGCACCAAAAGTCAATAACATCTTCCCAAATAACATTAGATGCAATTCAGTTGTAAATATTTACTTATCCAACTAAGTCCAAAACTTAAATCCCCTCCAATAAGAAAATCTTAAATTCTTTCACAAAGACAAAAAACTTTCAAATCCTCCCCTAAAAGTACCTGCCTATGGATTTTGTTATTTTTACTATTATTTTCTTATTGACTAAAGAGATTATTTAGTGATAATAGTATCTGATCTTACCTGTGTCTATTTCATGAAATGCCACTGGCAAAGGATCAAGATCATCACAGAAACTGGACAGGGCCGACTTCTTCGGTTCCATAGTTAAGATGATGTTGTGTGGGGTCAGAATGAGATGGGACCAAGGCAACAGATGTCTTAATATTACAACATCAGACAGGATGTTTGCATTAGGCCTAATATGTAAGCTACTGTTTCCATGTAAGAAATTAAAGGCAACGTACTCCAGTTTCTACAGATTAAATTTGTCATTTCTTCTATATATAAAGAACCACTTCTTCATTTTCAATGACAAAGTTAAAAATATTACCCATAATGGTTTCTTCTCTGCCTTAATTGTTATTTTTTCAAAAACATTGAATAATAAACAATGACGTCTAAATAATTTAATGTAAGCAAGTGGCATCATATCTGAATCAGATTGTAACAGATACTGATTTTCAATAATACCTTTTTTTTTGAGACATAAATATTCATGCTCATTGTAAATAATTCAGTGATCATGACAGATAGTTAACCCTGCCCCCTCAACATAAACAAAGTTAATATAATTATTCATAGCTTTTCTTAAATTTTCAAATGATTAACAGATGTTTAATTTTTAAAAATAATAGGAACTATTTGTCAGCACATTAAATAATGAAATAAACTGTGCTTTACTATAACAAAACTAATACAGGCATTAAAGATAGAGGAGAGAGCACTTCAAGTATTTCTGTGCATAGTTTTCCATATTAAATGGAAAAAGGATAAAATTTATTGCATTATGTGATCTTATATTTTGGTAGAAAAATTCCATCATTATGTGTGTGTTTGTAATAATCATGTTATATATCTAACCTGGTAGTTAAAACTATAATGTAATGGTATTTATGTTACTAACTTGGTAAATTTCTATTTTTCATATGTGGTTTTCTATTTTTGTGTTACTGTTTCTGATGAGTATAATTTTTTTTTATCATTGAAAGGATTAAAGTGTGCATATGTGAAATTTTATTTATAGTCCATGCTTTGAAAAATAAACATCACAGGGACCACAGGCACCTGCCCTTAACCTTGATGGACAGAAATAAACTTCATAGCAAAAATATACAATTTGGCTGGAAAACCATGGAGTGGTTTTGAGTCTTAAATTTTTTGGAAGAGGTAAAAGATGATCAACTTCAGACATGAATCATTTGAGTACACACACATTAAATTCTAGAGTAAAAGAATAAAACTATGAAAACAAAGTATTAGTTCAAAAATTAAAAATAAGATTACAGATTGAGAAAGAGAAATAAATCCAAAAGAAACTATAAAAGATGAGCGGAGGAAGGAACCTAAGAATAGGCAGGATAAATAGAAAGCACAAAATTATGTGACTTACAAAAAAATACATCAACAGTAAATGTCAACTTGTAACTGTTCTGGTATTAATATAAAAATGATCACAATGGGCATTTAGATTTTTTAAAACATTTTATATTGTTTACATAAGTTACATCTAGCAGATGTAGATGTGGAATGGTTGAAAATAAAACTTAAAATTTTACATAACACAAACACTAGTCAAACTGAATCATTGTAGCTCCTAATAACTGACAAAATACACTTTAAGGCAAAGTATGGTAGGTAAGATGGGTCTTTCTGTCTCTCTCTCTTTTTTAACTTTTATTTTTGCAAGCATGAAGCAAAGTTTATCGAGGAAGAGAAAGGTAAGTTTATAGAGTAAGGGCGAGATACTGGTTTACAGAGCAAGATACAATGAAAAAGATAATGGTTCACAGAACAAAATACAGCAAAGGCTGCACTGTGACAACGAAGTAAAGGCCAAGATGGGTCTCTATATAAAAATTTCATTTCAAGAGTAATGTATCATAATTTTAATATAACCTTTTAACATAACTTCGAAATATAATAAGGATGACATGGGTAAGGATATGTAGAAAGAACACAAAACAAAATACACGAATTTGTGGCAGTTTTAGCTCTTTAAAAGATCAAGCAGATCAAAAGAAATCAGATTTGTGACGATCTAAAGATTCAAACAACACATAACACAATTTCCTTTACTGAATAAAGATGCCAACATCTCTCAGTTCTTGCTTGTCTAAGAATATTGTTTTAGTCTAATAGTCCAGGAAAAGGCTGAATAATGAGTTCCGAGTTGATTCATTTTCTGTCAGCATATCGCATTAATTAACTTTCTTCTGACTTCCAGTTATGCTGTTCAAAATTAGCACACAGAATAAATGTGTTTTTCAAGCAACTGTCTTTTCCCTTTTGCTGAATTTGGAAATTTATCACTATTCTTGGTGCTTTTCAGTTTTTACTATAATGTGCTTATGAGTGGATTTTCTTTCTTTTTAAAATCTTGATTGAAGTTAATTAGACTAAAATCTGTAGATTAGTGTCTTACTATCAGTAAATCAAAAAAAACCCACCGCCATTACTTTTTAAGACTTTGTTCCTTTTCCTCTTTGCTCCTTTCTTTATCCACCATTTCTGCAATGCTACCTTGACCCATTTGTCTAAACTGCTTCATGTTTAACTTTTTTCATACTTTTTTTTTTTTTGAGACAGAGTGTCTGTCACTTTGTTACCCTCACTAGAGTGCTTGGTGCTGCAGCTCACAGCAACCTCCAGCTCTTGGGCTTAGGTGATTGTCTTGCCTCAGCCTCTGAGTAGCTGGTACTACAGGCACCTGCCACAAAGCCTGGCTAGTTTTTTTAGTTGCAGTTTGGCTGGGGCAGAGTTCGAACTGGTATATGGGGCCAGTGCCCTACCCACTGAGCCGCAGGTGCTGCCCAATTTTTTTCATACTTTTTATCTTTTTGTCTCTATGAGCTGAATTTTAAACAATGATTAAAATATTTTTTGAATTGATGAATTCTCTCTTCATCTATACGGAGCTGAAGAGAGAATTAATGATGTAGAAGTTAAACATATCCAATATTTTATCTTACAAAATTTTATGATATTTGTTATTTTACAAATCCACAAAATCTACAAATTTGTGGGTTTCCTGTTTTCTGAACATGTTTTCAAATTTGTCTCATAGTCCTTTCAATGTAGTAAATACAGTTAGATCCTACCACATGCATGGTTTCTGCAGTAACAGTTGTTTCCTATCTTCTGGTGTCTTTTGGTTGCTGCTAGCTCTTTCTAGGGTGCCTTGTTTATTTGTGTACTTAGTTTGTTTCTAGCTCTGAGCTTCTCATGGTTAGGTGGTGTTCTTTCTCGCAGGGAGAGAAGGAAGGACGGCTTGGCGCAGGTGCAAGCTCCCTCCTAGAATTGTTTAAAAGCAAGAAATGATTATATACTCTTAGGTGGCATATAGCAAAATGTCTTTATTTTCCACTCCCTTTTATTGGGAGCTAATCATGTACACCACATAGATCAATAATCCTAACATCCTCATTTCTTATCTTAAACTACAGAAAAGAAAGAAAATCTGGGAAAGTGAGATAGCCATCATAAGATTAGCCTAAAGAAAGAAAGTCCGGGGAAAGTAAGACAACCATCTTCAGCTAGCCTCAGGCTATTCCTCTTGGAAGATCTAAAAGAACAATACATTATCTGACTTCTATTGTTGAAGTTAAAGGTTAGGATAAACAGAGGAGTAAAACCTTTCTCTTTCATGTACTCAATTAAATTTCTGAGAAACTGGCTTCATGACTGTTTTCTTATGGTTTTGG
Organism: Galago senegalensis; assembly: GCA_963575145.1. Taxonomy (NCBI): domain Eukaryota; kingdom Metazoa; phylum Chordata; class Mammalia; order Primates; family Galagidae; genus Galago; species Galago senegalensis. The sequence goes on along the minus strand of CAUYTI010150446.1, from coordinate 994 downwards.
AGACCCTGCAGTTACGATGGAGTATTTTACTCAACATCATTAAGATGGAGTTTTTCCTTTTACTCACATCAACCTTTGAGTCATGTCCTCTGTACAGATGGGCCGTTTGAACCCTTATCTGACAGGCTGACTTGACTACACAGTCGGGGTTCCCTGTAGGAGGTTTTTACGCCTGACCTGTAGGCCCCCACTGTGTTTTCCCAGGTCACTTAGGGCCTCGACAAAAGTGCATAATACTCACAAGTCTTTTTGCTCAGTTTCTGGAATTAAAAGAGCACATTTCATTTAATTTTTGTGGGGGTTTACCCCACATCTCATCTTTCTCAGTAATTTATTTCTGCTAACTCATTGTTTCTGGGATGAAATGAGTTGCTCTAGACAATATTTATATTTTCTCCTGTTAGGTGACTAGAAATATTACTATTTAAGACACTTTAGGTCGGGTATGGTGGTTGAACCCAGTAATCCCAGCATTCTGGGAGGCGAGGTGGGTGGATTACCCAAGCTCAGGAGTTTGAGACCAGCCTGAGCCAGAGCGAGACCCCATCTCTACTAAAAATTGAAAAACTAGCGGAGCATTGTGGTGGGCACCTGTAGTCCCAGCTACTTAGAAGGCTGAGGATTGCTCGAACCCAGGAGTTTGTGGTTGCTGTGAGCTATGATGCTGGCGCACTCTAGTAAGGGTGACAAAGTGAGTTTCCATTTCAAAACAACAACAAAAAAAGACATTTTAAAAATGAGATATTAGCCTGGTGATATTTTCAACCAGAGAGAAAATATGAATGCAGCCTGAAAATTCACATAAAGCCAGGCTCTGGGGATATTATTTTAAGAAGCAGATGTTCCTTTCAGTCCTGGAGGAGAATCTGCTGTAGTTCAAATTCATTCTATCCTAAGAATATAGGTTAAGAATAAGAGTTGGGTGTTATGGCTTGGTGCCTATAGCTCGACTGGCTAAGGTACCAGCCACGTACATCTAAGGTGGCGGGTTCGA
>CAUYTI010150444.1:0-50517 GCA_963575145.1 Galago senegalensis | reverse complement strand
GAATGTGAACGTTTTAAAACAATAACTGAGAAAATGACATGAAGGCTGTGTTGACTAGTTTGATGGAAGTATTTCGGATTGCATGTGAAAACCCCACACTGTACCCCAGAAGTGCATTAATGTACATAGTTACCATTCAATAAAAAAAAAAAAAGACCACAGGAAAGTAGATCTAAAGGAGCACAGAATCGTAACTATGATTGTTAAAAGGTGGCATCTACAAGGACAAATATCAGAGGATGTAACTAGTAAGCAAACAAAGAATTTTATGTTTAAAAATAAACTCAGATATACAAAGTTGCACAGCATCTTAAAAGGTGGTGACATGAGGTTAAGAATCAATGATTAGATAAATACTTTGGGAAAATGTTCAAAAGTTATCTTTCAAACCACCACTTTGATTCAGTGGGGATAAAGAAATCGTTGGAGGGCCTAGGAAAGAGGAAGGCTGTGGTCAAGAGCCAGTTTGCTAACTCCTTGTTCTAGCCATGGCTTACTTGGAAGTCCTTAGCTTCCCTTCTCTACTCCACACCCTTTCCTTCAATTAAACTGGCTCCTTTCTCAGCCCCTGCTTAGTAGGAGTCCTGCTCCTCTTTCCATGTTACTTATTGTACTGTCTCATCACCAGATCACCTCATATCACTTCCCTGGTCAGCCTTCAGGGAAGGTCAGCTTTTTCTTTCAGAAGTTACCTTGCATCTCACTTTTTCCTGGAAACCTAGCCTGAAAGATAGGTCAAGGTGAAGGTCATCTTTATTCTTAATCATATAACCTCTCTCTCCATACTGCTTATGACATAACTGTAAAAGATGGAAACCCCACAACATATAGAGATAGATATCTAGACAACTTTTAAATATGAGTTTTGAGCCTCTTTTTTTTTGAGACAGAGTCTCACTTTGTCACCGTTGGGAGAGTGCCATGGTGTCACAGCTCACAGCAACCTCAAATTCATGGGCTTAAGTGATTCTCTTGCCTCAACCTCCCAAGTAGCTGGGACTATAGGTGACTACCACAAGGCCTGGCTATTTTTTTTTTTTTTAGAGATGAGGTCTTGCTCTGGCTCAGGCTGGTCTCAATCCTATGAGCTCAGGCAATCCACCTGCTTTGGCCTCCCAAGTAGAGATCATTTAAAATTTGAATAAATAAACTGAAAAGGAAGGCTGAAGAAAATGAAACATGAAATAAGAAAAGTAAAATGAAAAAACCCAACTTTTATGTAAGCTATTCAATATTCTATGCAATGATTTATTAGGCAGCTCTTCTATGTCAGGCACTGTACTAGATACTGAGGATACAGCATTGGCCATGACTCAGAGTCTGTCAAATAGAAATAAATATTAAAAAATCTCCATAAGAAATGATTATGAAAAAGTAACCAGAGGCTAAAGACAGATTGATAAAGAACAAAGATCCAAGCAAAGTCGGGGGGAGGGGCAGATGAGATAATCTGAAAGAGCCTATTTGGTACCCCCTATACCCAGTGAGCAATTTGTGGTTCTGAAAACCACCTGTAGGGCATTCTGAAGCGGAAAGTGGGAGGATTAAGGTCAGGGAGTTTTATGAAACAAAGATCCCTTTTTAAAATGTTTAGATGGGTAATTATTAATATATTTGAAAGAAGCCGGATTATAGTATGTTGTAGGGAAAGAGTGGAATTTATATTCATGAAAGGTTTTAAGAAAGAAAAGAGTTAACAAGAAAGAAAAAGACTTTAAAAACCCCTCCCAAATCCCTTTAACATCTAAACTCTTTACAATTTCTTTTTATTACTTTTTTAATTTTTTGCCCCAACAACAACCAAAAAAGACTTTCCAGCGGAAGTGGTGGAAGAAACCCCATTGCTTGAAACATGAAAAACCAGATGGTCCAAAGCCCCAGAAAATATTCACGCGGGATCAATCCTTCACTTGGTGAAAGTGAAAGGACCTGACTAGTGTAATATGTGTTTTGAATCTCTAGCTTAGCAAAGTTACGAAAATAAAGATTCATGTTTCCTTGGTCTTTCCCCTAATTCCTTAGCACCCCTCTGCACTCCTGCAGCATTCGTTGTTGACTTCTGTTAGAGCTGGCCAGGCAGGAGTTGCCTGTTTACATGGAAGTCTCTCCTGCTAGCTCCCTTGTTCTGAAAGCTTATCAGCTTTATCTCCCAGGCCTTCTCTCAAGTGCTTCTCCTAAGAAGGGTTCTGAATTTGCCAGAGTCCAAGGGATTTCGCAATTTTTATGTTACATTTCTTGGCTAGGAATATCACACTTGAGGACAGCATAAACTTGGATTTCACATTTAGGCTTGGGGTTTTAATTTCTCACAGGAAGGCCCCCTTACCCCATCAGCCCAGGCCTGGAAAGACAGAAAGCTCCCTGTGGCTTCCCTGAGCTGGTGGGGGTCTCACTTGGCTCTCTGTGTTTCTCTGGGCCCAAATCCTTGTCTTCTATATCCATGAAGATGTTAAAACTCCACACTCAAGCCCACCCTGCAAAAGGTCAGTGTGTTACTTTGAGCAAGTGGGCAAAACAGATCTGTTTCTGCTGAGTTGACCATGTTGCCATAAGTGATCGATTATTGCAAAAACACTACAACAGAGACTTAATTTTAAGTGCTTGATTTATAAGCTATAATTCAAGTTAAATAAACAATTTTGTGTATGTACTCTAGGAAAGGCTCTATACTAGGTATCCAATGTCCTGTCTCAAGAGCACCAACAGGCTTTATACTCATAATATTAATTGCTTATTAACAAGGAGAAATTTTTGTTGAATTTATGAAGGAAGAGATCTTAAATGGTTGCTGAATTTACAAAGTAAGTGATCCTATTACAGCTGCTTAATACTATAATACTTGGATGAAAATGATATTTGTATATACAAAGAATTATTCAAAAATATATCAAAATAAAGACCCATCCAAATCTAAATATACACTTTAGTTTTATAAGCTAAGAATAAACCTTTTGCATTTGAAGTCATGTTAAATCAGGTTAATGTGGTTGCTTTAGCATATATCTTAAAAATGTGGCTGGCATTTCAATCAACTAAAGTCCTTTTAATTTAGAGGACTTATTTTATTCCTTGTGCCAATCAATCATTTTCTCCTCCAGAAAGTCAGCCAGTTTTTGCACTGTTCATTTGCAAAGCTTACATGACATAAACATTATGTGACAGAAGTTGTTTGTTATTAAGAGAAAGAATATCGTCTCAAAGAAACTTGTCATCTGGAAACAGGAAAAAAATCACACAAAGTAATTCTATTTGTATTGGGGCTTTTTCACTGTTGGCTACATTTGTGACAGCTGATTTTATATATTAAATATTAACAATATTTTGTTTATGCTTGAATGTACTACAGAAGGATGTAGATTTTACTCAAAATATTGCTGGTTGGAAAGACTTGTTTGGTTAAATGACATACTTGAGGGCCAGTTATGAAGAAGAATGGTATTGAAGAAAATTAAGCTAGCACTTTGGTGTTCAAAGTTTAAAGTTTTATTTTACCCTTGAATCAATAAAATTATTATTTTTAAAGGCCAAAAATGGGAAAATATTGGCAATTTCATTTGATTCAAACTAACAGAAATACTTTGGGTAGCAACAAGTATAAGTTTTAGGAAGTCACATGTATTAATATAAATATTAATATATAATATAGTCACATGTTCATTATAAGATTATAATGAACAAGCTATGGAGACAATCTTATTTGCTAGAAAAGAGTTATTGTTGGATTTTTAATATAGGTAACCACATTAGGGTTATATTTCTCATTTTCAGGAACACTTAATACAGTAAAAAACATTGATATGCTTTGTTTTTCCTGCAGTGGGACAATAAGGCTTATTTGTAAATGTTCGTGCAATTTTGGTGACATCTACTGTAAAGAACCCTAACTAAAATGTGTTGACTCTTTTGGTTTGGGAAGGATGTATGTGTGGGTCTGTGATTTGTTCTCTTTTGATTTTACTTTTCAATATATAAAAATACCCACGAGACGGTCTCCTGCTGGATTTTTGGTCACTATGTCATCAGTGCTAGGAGTGCACATTGTCAGTTGTTTAAACATTGTTGAATCCACTGTGGGTTGGCAAGAAGCATCTGGGAGCCAGACTTCTCCTGTGGACACATGCCAAGTAGCGTATTATATTTCCTCACTAAATTGAACTATATTGAGATAATTTTTCTTCTTGAGTTTTTTCATCCAGAAATTAGTTTCTAAAGCTAAGTAAAGGATCATATGATAAAACTACCTGAATTCTATCACTAGTTGATAACTACTTTAATTTAGCTATGGTAGGTGTAAGTAAGCCATGCAATTAAACTGCATTCAAATAGTTAACACCGTTCTCCTAAGTAAACTGTTCAGGAAAGTTCGTCTGTCAATTCATGTATTCTCTTTAAATCAGTGATTTACTCTAAGCAAGGACAATAAACATTGAATGACCCTTTAATTAACTACTATAGTTGGGCTTGCCATTAAATTTACATGTTTGACTGCATTATTTAATTAGATGGAATTAAAACCCTAAATTGCATTTTAATATACATAATTATAGTGTAACATTATTTAAACTAAAAATGTCAGGAAATACTTATAAAATGTTGTATTTAACTTTTTAAAAAATACATCTGAACAGTTGTGGTTTGAGATGACAAAGTAAAAATGTTTCATCATACTGGCAGACTGGCCAGGAGTTAGTTTTGGGGCATTGACACTGCGTAGACTCTAGGCCTCTAAGCCAGCAAAGATTTGTCTTCCCAGAGTGGATAATTTACTTTATTTGTGGGTGAGACCTTTAAAAAGTAAAATATGGTTTGCCCACCCTGTACATTAAAAATACACTGGCTCTTTTATTTAAGAGTAGACATTTGTTTATGTTGGCTTTATTTGTAGAATCCAAGTAAGAGAAACTTTGCAAATGAGAGTTCAACCTATCTCTTTAGAGGGCCAAAACTGAACAAGTGTGTTGATTTTTAAGCTCAAATTTTTATGCGTACTTTGAAGGACATCAAATACTACTTTGCAGGAATGAATACCAAGACCTCCATCACATGAGTTTTTATAGACCTAATCCTCCCTTCTTCCCCTGCAGATTCTCCTTGCTTCTTTTGGCAGCCCCTTTCTTTAGAGATAGCCTCGCTCTAGAAAATCTTTTCTTTTCCAGGGATTATAACATTGTTTCATAAATTTCTACGTCAAGAAAATACCTCTTACCTTAAAATTTAAAACATCATAAATATATAATTCCAAAAGTCTATTTACCGCCCCTCATAGGTTACATGGAAATTTGTACTTTGGGAGTGCCATTCTTTTGTATTACAAAAGTACTTTAATTTGCTGTATTTTTCATGTCTTACAATAATTAGATCTATTTTAAAAAAACTATAGCTATCTTATTCAGGATTAATCAATCTTCTTAGGCTCCTGGCTAGGATGGAAGCTGCTTTCAGCTCTGCTTGCTCCAGAGAGTGGCCTTACTCTGTTTTTCATCATATTCAGTCTCCGGGAGGGAGGTGATGGGAAATGATTTTTTTCCATTTACAAGTTGCCTTCCAACTGAAAGAAAAATGGAAGGGGCAAATGCCAAGATTTTCACTTTCTGTGGCTATTATAAACCTGACTCTTCTCCTTTTTTCAGCAGTGATTTCAAGGGAGGTTTTTTGTTTGTTTTTTTTTAAGATTGTCAGTTAGCCAAGTTATTTTATCATTGAAGAGGATTAAAACTAATACTCTTATTATTAAAAATAAGAATATATGTCAATATGACATCATGACATTAAGTTTCTCAACATTAAGTTGCATGTAATGGTGATAGGTTAAAGTCCCATTAATTAACAAATAAAGAAAAAGTAGTATGTGCAGGGTCTTAAACCAGAAAGGAAAAAACAAAACAAAACATAGTTCCTCAGACTTGGGCTCTGTACGTAGACTGCCTGTGTTACTACCTACTTACCACCCTTGTTTCAATGCGTCTGTTTTTTGCCTGTAAAATGAGAATGAAGGCAAACCTTCTTCACAGGATTTGAATGAGAATTAACTATATAGTTCCTAGTGGTGCTTGATAATCATTAGTATAATCACTGTTAAAAATCTTCTATGTGGTGGGCACTGTGTTGACTGCTTCACCTCATTTGTGCTCCCAATAATTCTGTAAAGTGTATTTTATATGTCTGTTTTCCAGAAGAGAAAATTGAGGTCCAGAGAGCTTAATTATCTTATCTAAGTTTATATAGCTTGTCAAAGAGGGTAACACAAACTTCTGGAATAGGAATTCTGTTAGCATTTATATTTGTTCCATTGTACCTTTTGAGAGCATATATGGGATGAATTCCTGCCTTACTAATTCCATTATAATTATTTCACTTTGGTGTTATTTAGTGAGGCATAGGTACATTTTGAAACTTAAAACACAAATGATATTTGAAGATAGAATGGGATTTTTTGTTTTGGGTTTTTTTTTTTTGAGAGAGAGTGTCTCACTGTGTTGCTTTGGGTAGAGTGCCATGATGTCATTGTAGCTCATAGCAACTTCAAACACTGGCTTGAACAGTCCTCTTGCCTCAGTCTCAAGAGTAGCTGGGATGACAGGCGTGTGCCACAATCAATACCCAGGTAATTTTTCTATCTTTAGTAGGGATCTGGTCTCATTCTTGTTCAGGTTGGTTTTGAACTCCTAAGCTCAAGCACTTCACCCACCTTGGTCTCCCAGAGTGTTAGGATTACAGGTATGAGCCACTTTGCCCAACAGAAGAAGCAGAAAATCTATGGGCAAGGCCCAGAAAACTGGGTTTTAACAAGCCCTCCAGGTGATTCTGATTCCTGCTAAAGTTTGAGAACCTTACTCTAGGTAAAACCCATCTTGGTGATATGCAGGGATTTTGATGTGGCTCATAGTATCTGGTACCCAACTGGAAGCTCTATCGTATAGAGGGAATGTGTGGAGGTAATAGAAAAATACAAGTGGGGATATTATTTGATAATTTCCCTGTAAATGCTGAATATTTATTATTATGTGCTTGATCCCTTTCATTCCTTGGAGTGAGGCCTGCTGCACGTAAGCAAATGGTGGCCATTACCGTGGGGTACAGCCAACTAAGCACAACTAAGCACAGAGGATGAGAGTGACTCTCTCCCCACTCTTGGCATCTTACTGGCTAGGACACACAGAACCAGGGAGTACCATGGTTAATTTTTCTAATATTCAGCAACTAGAAATGTTCAATTAAGAAGAATTGACACTGAAAATACAGAGAGGGAGGGAAGGCAACAGTCAAGAACATTGCATCTTTTTCTTCAGATGTAGTTTAAATATGGAAGTAGCATATTAAAAAATGAGTGAGGCTGAAGGATATAGGAAATAAATAGGGAAACTGCTGCTATATTCACATTTAATTTTGGAAAAAAATGGACAAAAGCAGATGTCGTCATAGAATCCATGATAGCCAGTGAAGAAAAAACTGGCCGTTAGCCAGACATGTTTGTCTAGGCAGGCATCCTCAAACTACAGCCCGCAGACCACATGCAGCCCACCTAGGGCATTTATCCAGCCACTGGGTGTTCTTGCCACCGCTGCCTGTCCTGCTTAGCAGCCGACTCGTCCCGGGGCCCACCACTGTCCAGCCCTCCAACGGTCTAAGGGACAGTAAACTGGCCCCCTGTTTAAAAAGTTTGAGGACCCCTGGTAGACTTTAGGAAGGCAGATTTCAGAAAATTCAGAGGAAGAAGAGGCACAAATGTATAGTTCTAAAGACCAACACGTATTTTATTTTTTGTTTTTTAAGCAGTATGTCATTTTATCAGAATTAAATAATACAGCAGACAAAATGAGTGAATTTTATAATCACTGTCCATATCAGTGCCACTGAAACTTCGTCCCTATATTTAAGTTTGCAAAATAGATATTTTATTGCTACTCTTTAGACAAACAAGTATTTTAAAATGCCATTTGGATTTTAATTGTGAATGATCCCAATGAGGAAAAAAGGGAAGAAACTAAAATACATCAGTGTCCTTGTGCTAGTATCAATTGAACCAACCGATGGGTTTTATAAAGGGGCATGTATTAACCATTGAAATGGCCAAATAATGAAAGAAACTATAAAAGTAGCTTACATTTATAAATTATGATAAAAATAATAATGTACAATAGCTATATGTTTTTGTTTGTTTTAAAAACTTATTAAGAGCAGTAGTTCAGAGACAACAGTTTCTATTTGCTTCTTTTGTGTTAAGAATTAGCCTCCAATTGATACGATTGGTGAGAGAGAACAGAAGCCCAGGATTGGCAAAGATTCAGACAGAATACCTAGCTAGCCAAAATCCATTCTGTTTTCATTCAACAAACATTCTTGGAAACCTTTTTTGTTAATAAGCCCCTGGAGAGATCATAGCAGGAGGAAAAGTAGACAAGCGCAGTACCAAGGAGTGGAGTGACGGGGAAGCCTGCTCCGAGGCCGTGAGAGCACACAGCTGCTTGGAGTGATTATTGAACCTTCCTAAATTGGAGATTGAACTGTGTCCTGAAGATGAGTAAAATATGTCTTCTGGCCAGGTAAAACCACAGGACATTACAAGAGAACTTGTAAACAGAAGTCATTAAAGTACTCGTACTGATTTTGAGGGAAACATTAAGAGATGATATGTTACAAGTGTAAATTCTAGCATTTCTATTATGATCTTCTCAAAAAGAGTAGACAGTATGTTAAGTGGGGTCCCCTTGAAACAGACTCTTTCTTTTCTTTTATTTTTTTAACAGATCCTTAAAACAGTTGCATTTGGAAGGTTTATGGGTGAGTGATCTTGGAACATAACCCTCTTACGAAAGTGAAGAAGGCAGGATTCGGCTGGGATGATTTCTCAGGCTTGTGCTAAATTGAAGCAAAGGGGCCTGTATTCTCACATTAGCTAATCTTTGGCTCCAGGCCGTTCTCTGAGCCGGGTGTAACCTGGAGTGAAGCAATTCCCTGCAGTTGAGGGCAATTCGTAGGGAGCAGTGCAGCTGTGAGCCAGCCACAGCCTGAGCCCCAGCACTTGGGGGATGGCTGTGTTGGTTCTGAAAAGGGCATCATCTGCACTACCGGTGGATTCAAAAATTCTAGATAATTTAGGGACTGTGAAGTGGACTCCAGAGAAGCTACTAACATAAAATATCAAAGGTAGTCTTTTTTTTTAAGAGATAAGAGTTTCACTTTGTCACCCTTAGTAGAGTGCCGTGGTGTCACAGCTCATAGTAACCTCCTCCAACTCCTGGGCTTAGGTGATTCTTTTGCCTCAGCCTCCCAAGTAGCTGGGACAACAGGCGCCCACCACATGCCCAGCTATTTTTTTTTGTTGTTGCAGTTTGGCCAGGGCTGAGTTCAAACCCACTACCCTTCCTATATGGGGCCGGCACCCTACTCACTGAACCACAGAAGCCGCCCCAAAGGGAGTCTTTTATGCTATCTAGAAGTTGAAACTCTAGTTATTAGCACCCAGTAGGGTTCAAGGAAGTGATGAGTCTTAGAACTGGACTACAGCAAGACATGTGGCTGGCATTCTTTCAAAATCTTTTTTTATATGTATATTTATTTTTAATCATTATGGGTTCATAATAGTTGTATATCTTTATAGGGTACATGGGATGTTTTGATACAGGTATACAACATGAATTAATCAAATCAGGGTAATTGAAGTATCCATTGCCTCAGACATTTAACATTTGTTGGTGTTAGGGACATTCCAACTTATTTTAAAACTTGTTGTTTATAGTCTCTTTGTTGTGCTAGCAAATATTGTTCATTCTATCTAATTATTTAACCTTATGAAATCTTTATCCATATGGAAACCACTGGATAACTGCCTCTACATTTGTGCCCAAAGGATGCTAATTAATTGATTTAGTGAATGCCTTAGAGCTTTATTCTCAATATTTTCATATTCAACATTTTCATCAATGCCTTGAATAAAGACCTACAAGCCTGCTCTCAATAGACTGAAATCATGGGTCAAATATAACAGAATGAAATATGATAGGATGTCCCATTTGCTCCAAAAATCTAGTTGCACATGTATAAGAAGGGGAAAACTTGGCTTTGCAGCAAATGGGAAAACCACAAAGGGATTTTGGTCAATAATTCAATATGAGTCAGCGGTGTAGTGTGATTTAATCCTAAGGTTCTGTGCTTAGGGGATATAAAATAATTATCAAATTGTGTTCTAGGTTAGCAGGATAGCAATTTTTTTTTCATATGGTAGATGAACAATGGTTAAATATTTAACTAAAACTACCTTAGAAAATACAAGGCAGCCATTCTCCCATTCTCAAACTTAACTGTTCTCAGGATCCCTTTACAGTCTTAAAAATTATTAAGGACTCCCCCCAAAAGTTTTAATAGGTTATGCATCTTACTATTACCATATTAGAAATCAAAAGTGATAACTTAAAAAATGTTCATTTCTAAAGGAATTTTAAAATCACAGAAGTAAAGATATTAATGGTGTATAACTTGCTTATTTTTAGGAAAAATAACTATTATCCAAAAAATTAGAGGATTATGGCATTGTTTACATATTCCCAGCTTTCTTGAATGTCTCTCATGATAGAAGATTCTATCACAATTTGTTGTGATAATTGCTATAGTTTAACTATAGTCACCATATGAAGAAAACCCACCTCATACAAATCTGTAATAGGAAAAGGGAGGTACTTTAATAGTCCTTGCAGGTAATTGTAGGTGTTCTTTTTCAATACTGTGCAAAGACTCTCGACAAGTGGTAAAGGTTAGTACAATGGGGAATCAGAAACCATATCAATGAACTTTTCATACTCTTTTACATTAAAATTCATGGGTCTGTCTTGCACTTTGAATAAATCTTTTGCACAAACCTGATTTGAGAGCATCATACGTTGGGTCAGTTGGAAGATATTAGTTCACTACATTATCCAGAACTTCCAAATAGTAACACAGTCACGACACAATTTTTAAAAATTTCATTTATGTCACCGTTGTTCTCATTTAAACCTTTTAATGAGCTATAAAGCTTACCGTGGCAGACGTAAGTTTCTAAAATTACAATTTGTGCTCAAAAGCTCAGATTTTATCATTGGTAGTAAGTACTGCTACTTATTTTCCTTGGAGTGACAAGCTCACTTTGTTTATTTTTGAGAAAATATCTGCCAGATTCCCAGGTCTGAATATCCATAGTTTGTCAGTCATTCAAGTAAAAATCATGCTCCATGAAAAAAAAAGTGCTTTGTTTAGCTCCACTCTCGTATTCTGTACATCTGGTAATTCAGCAGAAGTGCTTTATCCATTGTTCTGACTTCATCGTGTAGAAGAGAAAAAGATATGTACTCGAGGTTGATACCAGGCAAAAATATCCAGGAAATATGTCCGTAGAACACCGCTTCACCAAGGACATTCTTCAGTGAACTGGCTCTTTTTTCTAACACTAGTGCAAGGCAGTGAAAAATACAGTGACAGTTTGGTACCACTATGTTGATTTATGCTAAGGTGTCAGCAGTTTTACCCATCATTGCTTTACAACATCATTGCAAATGTTAACACAGTGCAAAAGGCACATAATGTTTTAGTAGTATTATATTATGAAAACAGTTTTGACCCCATGGATCCCTCACAACCCTCCAAAGGGTTTTGGAATCCACTGCTGATACACGGGGATATGGAGCCAGTCATTCTAATGGTGATGATTCCTCTTACAAAACTGCTTTTTTCTTTCTTGGGTTCTTGCAAATAAGGTTAAGGTACGCTGTGCCTGATGAGGAAGGCTGTGTTTGTGTAGGCGAACAGAGGAAACAGCAAAACAAGCTCTGCATCTGTGTATCTGCTTTTTCCCTAGATGTTACGGTGGGCAGTGGAAGATCCTTACAGAACAGCCACATTACAATTAACCTCAATTCTATCTATTTATCATTAGATAGCATTTTTATCCGATAAAATTTAAAACAAACCAAAATATTAAGGTGAAGTATTTTGCTTTCTAATTAAAGATTTGAGACAGTTTACAATAAAATACATATTGCTCCTATTTGGAATAGGAAACATGTGGAGATGTTGAAACATATGTACATTTCAGATATTCTCAATATAAAAAGAATCTAGAAAAACCAGTCTGTGAATAGAAGTAGCCCAGAAAGAGGTGTTGTTAATAGTGGCCATGGATGATTTAAATTTTTTTCTTTATTGCCTATTTCTATTTTCTGACTTTCAGCAATGAGATACTACTTTTGTAACGAGAATAAGAAAAAACTTAAATAAATTAAAAAAAAAACTGTAGTTGTACCAGAAACCCAGAGCCAGATAGAAAGGACATTGTAATGGGGAAATAAATTTATTTGGACTTTCCTGGATTAAAATAATTTTCGTACAACAGAATTTGTTATAAATTTTAATTAAGAGGCTAAGAATTTGGGTTTTATAAGATAGCTAGTGGTGGGTGGCGTCTGTGGCTCAAAGGAGTAGGGCATCAGCCCCGTATGCTGGAGGTGGTGGGTTCAAACCCAGCCCCTGGCAAAAAAAAAAAAAACTGTTAAAAAAAAAAAAAGCTAGTGGAATTTTATATTATGTCATACAGTGAATAACAATACACTAGGACAAGAAAGAGCCCCATTCCATAATGTCCCAATGTCTGGTCTCTTTAGGAGTAGGATAATTTCCTGACTCACAGCTGCTTCTGACCTAGTAAAACTTGTTCTGAACCTATATGCTGTCCTTGTCTGCCGTAATTGCCTGTGGATGATGAAGTATGGAGAAAACAGCTCCCAAATAGGAAGTCCTTGCTAAGCAGCAGACGACTTTCCCTGAAACGCCCCCAGTGCATGGAGCACGGAAGGTAGCTGCAGGGAGAAGCTGCAGGGTACAGGCTGGCACCTTGGTCCAATCACACAGCACCCCAGGACACTTCCCCTTTTATGAAATTGAATAAAATTATGTCTCAGGTCTCTTTCCCTTCTAAGATTTCTAGAGATTTTTTTTTCTGATCCTCAAATGAGGATCAGAAGACCTCAAAGACCTCAAATGAGGTCTTTGCTTGAGTTTTAGCTTCTCCTTCAACATCCCAACCCTGATGTTTTTTCTTGTTGTTGTTTGTTTGTTTGTTTTTGAGACAGGGTCTCACTCTGTCACCCTGGGTTGAGTGCCATGGTGTCATAGCTCACAGCAACCTCCAACTCTTGGGCTCAGGGGGATCCTCTTGCCTCACCCTCCCAAGTAGCTGGGACTACAGGTACCCACAACACCCAGCTAGTTTTGTTGCAGGGCAGGGGGTCTCACTCTTGCTCAGGCTGGTCTTGAACTCCTGAGCTCACGCAATCCACCTGCCTCAGCCTCCATAGTGCCAAGATTACAGGTGTGAGCCACCACGCCTGGCCCCCAACCATTTTCACATTTTCAGACATGAGTTTAAATTATTGATTTTTAACATCATAGTACAGAAATTTACTGCAATCTAATGGTTTTTGCTTTTGCTTTTGAAGTATAATGATAATCTTTCATATTAAATCTTATAATAATACAATGTCAGAGGTGAAAATAAGATTGTTTGGTTGAACAACTATTGCTTATTTTGTTGACTTTTATAGCATGTCAACCTTCTTGGTTGTTAAATTAATAAAATGCTACAAACACCTAGCTCCTAAGGTGATAAACATGATATTGATAGTAATTGTTTATTTTTTCCCTGAGAAGTCTGGTTATCTTATTGTTCCCCCATATCCTTGTTTAAAGTTCAGTGGAATAGATATTATTCTTCCCACTCTGAAATACAGAGATGTCACTGAGAATTAGGAGCAGGGCCCAGTTTATGTGAGTAAATAGAGCTGCAACTATAGGCCTCACTTTTGTGGTGGTTCACCCCTCTAATTTCAGCACTTTGGGAGAACATGGGAGGACACTTCAGCCCAGGAGTTCAAGACCATCTTGAGCAATATAGCTAGACTTTGTCTCTACAAAAATTAACCAGGTGGGGTGTTGCATACCTGCAGTCCCAGCTATTCAGGAGGCTGAGGCAGGAGGACTGCTTGAGCCCAGGAGTGAGGTTGCTGTGAGCTTTGATCACACACTGCACTCTAGGAGTGGGACCCTGTCTTGAAAAGAAAAAAAGAAAATAGGTCCCAATTTGTCTAATTTCCATGATGGTAAACATGACTCTAACTATGTGTACTGTCTTGGTC
Organism: Galago senegalensis; assembly: GCA_963575145.1. Taxonomy (NCBI): domain Eukaryota; kingdom Metazoa; phylum Chordata; class Mammalia; order Primates; family Galagidae; genus Galago; species Galago senegalensis. Next base: position 36,355 of record CAUYTI010150444.1, on the reverse strand, counting down.
GGCTTTATCCTTCTGGCATTTTGAGGTTTGCATGATCCTAAAAGACAACCTTGTATCTTTACAAATGTATGTATTTTATTGCTATAAAATATGTTAATCTATTAAATTAATAGAAAAATCCTTTAGAGGTGTCCCATTTAAATTATTAATAGTACTGGATTTATAACGCCTTGAGGAACTCACTTTCCCTCGTCATAATTTCGACTCTTTTGCTGATTCCCCTGGGACTCTTCTTCTCTTACTTTTCCAACCCTTCCACCAATGTTGGTAGCTTGCCACAGGTCACGGGAAAGGAGAGGGAAAGGTGCTGTTTGTGTGACTTCTTTTACATTGACCACTAGGACTAGCCAGTGGTTGTCTTCTGTTTCCCCAGGTCTCTCCTGTCCTCCCCCACTCAGGGACTCAGATCTTGCATGCAACACCCTGGACCTGAATCCTTGAGGAAATGTGCAGGACAGCCCATTACTCCTTAATGGAGGTGAACTTCAACTTCTCTCAGACCTTTATGTGTAGAAAGGCTCACCTCACCATCTCCACTAAGCTGGATGGCTTAGAAATAGATCTGTCTTTGATTAGGAGTTGTATTAGAAACATTTTCAAGGTATCAGCTAGTGTGTGCTGGCTTTAGGAGTGGCCTAGTTTTTGAAAAGCTTGAGGTGGAGAAGGAAAGCTGGGAGAAAGGAGAAGACTGCATGTTTTGAGTACCCCAAGTTGCCATTGTTTCTAAACCAGCACTAAAAAGGTTGTTTAGCCTGAGATACACTTCATACACCATGTTATAGCAGTATAGAACCTGCCTACCTATGTGAAAATGTCTTCCAGGTCCACAAACAACCAATATTTAAATAAAATTTTAGAAAACAACTTACTTGTGAGGTTTTAATGAAAATCAAGAAAGAGATACCGCCGGGCGCAGTGGCTCATGCCTGTAATCCTAGCACTCTGGGAGCCCGAGGCAGGTGAATTGCCCGAGCTCACAGGTTTGAGACCAGCCTGAGCCAGAGTAAGACCTGTCTCTAGGAAAAAAAAAACTAGCTGAGCATTGTGGCAGGTATCTGTAGTCCCAGCTACTCAGGAGGCTGAGGCAAGAGAATCACTTGAGCCCAAGAGTTTGAGGTTGCTGTGAGCTACGATGCCAGGCACTCTACTAAGGGCAACACAGTGAGGCTCTGTCTCAAAAAAAAAAAAAAAAAAAAGAAGGAAAGAGCTACTGTGGGGCCAGGCTCACACCTGTAATTCTAGCACTCTGGGAGGCCTATGCAGGAGGATCACTTGAGCTCAGGAGTTCAAGACCAGTTCAAGCAAGAGGGAGATTTTTTTTTTCCACTAAAAATACAAAACTCAGCTAGGAGTTGTGGCGGGTACCTGTAGTCTGGGCTACTTGGGAGGCTGAGGCAAAGGGATCCCCTGACCTCAGAATTTTGAGGTTGCTGTGAGCTAGCTGATGCCATGGCACTCTGACCCAGGTGACAAAGCAAGATTCTATCTCAAGAAAAAAAGGAAGCCATGTACTAACAAGATGTATAAACTGGACAAATTGTTCAAGCGCTGTAAATTTCATTTTTTGCATTCATAAATTGATGATGATAAAAGTACCTAGCATTACTTCATGGAATTGTTATGAGAATTTAGTTGCTTAATAGATATAAGTACATATAGCATGAACATGTAAGCCATAACTATTAACTTCTCTTGAGAGAAATATATAACCAGATAATCAAATAATGCCTGGTTAAGTTGAGATCTAAACTCAAATTTACTTTCAAAGATTAACTCTGGATTCTGTTTTGTGTCTTTTAAGGTACATTGTAATTCAGTAAAGCTGAGGGTGTTTGGTGAGAAAGGTAATCATTGTTTTGAGTCAAAAATTCACATTCAATTCAATTCTCATGTTGTCTTCCCCCTCTCCCTGGAAGAGATGATAAAATCAATCCTCCACCCTGATGTTCGCATCAAACCTCCCGACTTGGAGCTAACAAATTGTCTTTAGACTTTTTCAAGCAGTGTCAGCTAAATGTGTCATTTGCTTATTACTCTTCTTTGTGGTTATTTATCCTAAACATAAGAAAATTAGTTAGCCAGAAATAGCCATTTTGTAAAAACTGCGTATCTCGACAGATTTGTGATCTTTATTAGGGTAATAATCCATCTGTTATGGAACTGGATCAATTTGTAAATTAACTTGATTAATCTAAAAGAGAAAAAACAAAAGTCCTGACTTTTCCCACAGACAGGATTTCTTCAAAGGACAGTCATCCAAAAATTTGGGAAAACTCAGATTTCCTGCCATTCTTCCTCTCCCTGCTCAACTTAGAAAAAGGCAAAATGTCTGTTAAAGGAGAGGGCTGGGGTACATTGTATGCTTTAGGGTTCTGTAGGATCTGACTGCTCCTGGAATTTTTTGTTTGTTTGTTTGTTTGGGGACAGATTTTAATGTTAAACCCTTTTGATGACAACCAGAACATTCCTAATACCCATTCATTAGTTTAGTAAATGGTGTCTATGGTTGAATTATCTCCTGCACCTCGCTCGCTTTATTGTTATTTTCATCTTATCTGATCAAAAAAAAAAATCTCCTGGTGATTCTTCTAACTATATGTGATTGGAATAATAACTTCACATGTTGAAGAGTTCTGTGCTGCAGCTGAGAGGCATGTAAATACAAGCTGCTTATTTGCAAGAAGCTTCCAGATTTGCAATATGATTGCTATGGAAACCACATAATGAAAACCTTATAACCATCTGTGTGGTTTGATGGATTTTACTGCATAGCTGAGCTGTTTTTGTTTACTGTTATTAAAATGTTGAATGGAATATATTAACTCACAAACATTGACTATTTGAGATATTAATTAGTATTATATAATGACATTGCACCTCAACATCAAAATAAAATGTTTAATAATAAATAAAACAGCATGTGAGTATATGTAGTTCTAATATACTCTGAAGGTGATTATTGCCTAGAATTTCGGTCACTTATCCTTACTTTTCTTTCTTAGGGTATGGAGTATTTTATTCTCCATAAGTTAGGATATATTTTCATGATTTTTTGGAGTGTTTTGGTATGGAGTGTTTTATTCTCCATAGGTTAGGATACATTTTTATGATTTTTTAATCCAGTTATCACTCTATATTTATTGAACATCTCCTTTGTGCCTGGTTCTAGTCAGTATTCAACTGGAGGTGCTAAAATTTAAAAACACACACCCAATTTGATTTTATTATCTGTTATATGGAAGCTATTTTGTATTGTTAGTCCAAGATGAAATGAGTTATTTGAATTTAAGAAAAATTAATGTATGAAATGCATAAGGCTTTGACCTAAAAATATCAGTGCTAGATTTGAAATGAAAAAAGGAAATGTATTTAATGAGTGCTTCATCTTCTGAAGTACTGCGTGTTAAATAGCATCTTACATGGATTTCAATTTGGATACTTCACAGTAAATATTGATACTTAAGTAAGTATTTTTAGTATTTTTCTGACAACTCATATTTCTTTTGTTCATTAATTTTTTTGTTGTTGTTTTTGGCTGGGGCTGGGTTTGAACCCACCACCTCCAGCATATGGGGCCAGTGCCCCACTCCATTGAGCCACAGGTGCTGCCCATATATTTCTTAAGGACAGGGTTTTCTTACACCAATATACAATCTGGAGCATACATTGCAGGCATGTAAATTTTAATAAAATAAAATTAATTTCATAGTAATAAATTATTCTAAATTTATTGTTAACTATACCAAAGAGCAAAGTTTTTTATTTAATTATTATTAGTTTTTTGTGATATCTTGATGCTGACTTTGGATGGTGAGTCTAAATCCCACAGTCTATCCTTAAAAGTCAAGAATAGTGCTTACTGTATTGATGTGGTTATGGCTTTTGACTGAGGACAAATGCTCTTAGCTGTTTTTTTTAAATTTAATCCTTATTATTCAATTTTTGACCAAATTGAAAAGAAGGAGTATGAGTGATACAAAGAAAGAAAGTGTGAAAAATAAGAAAACCTTCCTTCTTTACCTCTTAAAAAATTAGGCTGGACTAAATGACTGTAAATGTCTCTTCAGCCTTTAAAATATTATATGGAAACACCTATTCACCCATTTATGTTAACTAGTACTTACGATGTGGAGTAAGTGAAGTTACTATTGTTAAAGAGAAAAGAAATGAAATTTAGTATTCGGCTTTTAAATAAGTTTTCTATTTATCAATTACTATTTGATAGAACCATGTTAAGTTGTGAATGTTAGGGTCAACAATATATCTAAAGCGCCATGTATTTTCAATACAAGAAATGTATTGGAGTTTTCATTATTTTGTTTGAAGTTACAAAAATTCAAAACAGTTACATTTGTCTTTTAAGTATAGTAACTCTCAGGCTTAATTAAAGTGCTGATTTTAATGAATTCCCATTTAAAATTTCAGGAGATGCCTTTAAATTTATCCTGATCTGACTGGTCTGTTATACTTTGCAGTTGCTTCTGGACATTTTCTCTGCACAGTCCCAGCAGCACGCTAAATCCCGTATTAAAAACCCAACTCCTTGTGTTCCTTCAGCAAGACAGATTCTCTTGCTTTCCTCTTTTTAGAAATATTATGCCCATTTCTCAGTTAACTAAGCTCAGAACCTGAGCCATCACTGGTTGCTCTTTTTTCCCCCCTCACTCCTCAGAATCCTCAGGCACAGAGCTCATCAATTCCCATCCTTTGTCTTTCCTGCTACGTCCTTTCCATTTCCTCTGCTGCTTCAGTTCAGGACTTCCTTCCCCTTCATCTGTAGCTCCCCTTCCCCGCCCCTCCTCCAGTGTGTAGGAGACAATGGCATCAGGTGTCCATTCTCAAAGGATAGTTTCAGTTCTGCCTTTTCTTTGCTCAAAAACTTTCTAGGGATTTTATTGCCAACCAAGTGAAAGTCTAGTATCCACAACAAGATTCTCATGGCCCCCCAGCACCTGGCCCAGACTACTAGTATTATGTTCTTTCCTTGTGAGAACCATATTGTTTAGTCAAATGAATGTCACTGTGCCTTGTCCATTTGAAGTTCATGCCTTTCCCTCTATATAGAAATATCCTGCTTCTCATCTCTCGTTATTTAAATTCTCTCGTCCAGAGAACTTTCATGGTAGTCTCCAGCTGGATGGTGTCTCCGTCACACCCCTTCTGTACTTTGAGCCTCACTTGTCAGGTGAAGGCCCCGTTAGCCCACTGTCCTTCACATCTTGTCTTCATAACTTGGGGACGAAATGTGATAGGAGAATATGGAAAGAATATTGAGTAAATCACTGACTATATGTAGGGAAAGAAATGGGGACTTTATAATCACAGACTTGTTTGAATGATACACTTGGGAAGTTACTTCACCTTTTTGAGCCTCTGAAAATTAACTGGTCTACAGAATGAGGATTTAAAAATAACTTGCCTATGAAATCTTAACATCTACCATAGTACACGACACATAGTAGGTCCTCAATTAGTTTGGGAGGAATTACACTGAAGGGCAAGGATCCTTCTGGTATCTTCCTGCGATGATTGAGAAAAACATGAAAATATCTGATACTCAATAAATTACAGGTTAACTATATCTTTCTCCTTGCTGTGTTGATATTTTAGGGACCATGATTTTATATGTGATACTCCTGCCATACTGTGTAATATGGTTCATGGGTATAATGCTGGCTGTTAATTTACTAAATTTAAGGGTTAAAGGTTGTTCCACCTACGTTTCTATAGGTTTTTAAAAGAAAATGTGCAATGCATTAGTACATATCTTAAATTTCATCAAGTCATTTTGGAAATAGCTAGCAGCTTATTTGTCCAATGTTAGATTATTGAAAAAGGAATCTGAATGTTGAGTAGTTTCATTCTTTAAAAAATTGTATTTATGTGTTTTAAGCTTTTGGTTCTGCTCTTAAATGGATTGAATGCTGTATTGTTAACCCTGAAAGAAAGCCTTCAGTGTGTCACTGATACCGTCTGTTTACAGAAGAGGAAGAGGACAATGCCGTGGTGAGAATAGAAGAACAAAGGAAGATGGGTCAGGACAGTGTTCACCCCACCTTAGGTAATGCATTGTGTAGATGCCAGAGATCTTACTTTGGCTTTGTTCACTTTCATCTGAACCCCTTTCTTACTCCTCTAAAGACCTTTACACAGCTTCCCGAAGTGGCCGTGTTTGGTCTGGATATCTTATGGTTGGTAAGCTGCTTAGTCCCATTTAGGATGCATGAAAACCACTTGAGAAGGATTTATAAAGTAAGCCAATTTATACAAGGTATTCCTTCCTGAATTACTTTGTAATGACTCAATTAGCTTTCATTTCTGCACAAAGGAGATTTACTTGCATAAATTAGCTTATCATCATTGAGGAAGTGTCACTGCTAAAGGACAGTTTATAGATACAACATGCAGTTGCTGTCAAACCTATAAGAATGTAATATAGACATCTGTGTATACTTTGTGCTTGAGCAGAACAGACTTCTGCCATTCAGAGACTAACAGGGGACAACAAGTTGCCCAGGGGACTGGCAATGTAGACATCTCTGAAAAGGTCAACTTGACACAGGCTCTGACAATCGACCCGCAGCTCTGTCTTCTTTGATAAAAATCAGATAAACTTAAGACCGCTAATTGATCTGCAGCCTGTTTAAATGTTGGCCATGCATATCTTCATTGCATATGATTAACACAGAAAGCAAATGAATCGGGTAAGAAATGCCAGAGTCCAGTGACAGCAGCTTAAAAAGTGGAAAAGGACACTGGTGGCCTAGAAGGCTAGGAAGGATGTTCCCCTTATCCACTTCCACTTGGCAAATGGCCCCGGGTACTAATTATGGCCGAGACTGGAAAAACAACTGCATACACTATGTACAAAAATCACTCAATACGGACAACTTTTCTTGTTTGTTGTTATTTCCAACTAGCAGGAGATAAACCCTATCTGTAGTGCAAGCATGAGGTTAGTTTTGATAAACCAGCAATTATTTCACATGGAAAGAAGGAGGACCACCTCCTTATCAGGACTCTACACCTCTTCGCAGCCACATTTTAGCTGGGGCAAGGTCTGTCATTCATCCCGTGTCTTGCAAAAAAGCTGGAGTTGGGGTCACCTTCCCCTCTCTGATATGTCCATCCATCACTCTTTCGAGCTGTCAGAGCAGGGTGGACAAGAAGTGTATGTTCCGGAAGTAGCCTCCCAGAGTCCTTCCTCCTGCGACATGTGGAAAGGAAACAGGGGCTGATTCTGGACCCGGACAGGAAAGCAGAAGCAGGTTGCTGCAGGCGCTTTGTTTGCTTTTTTCAGAAAGGAAGTGAGGACAAAGTCATTAGATGTTAGCACTCCAGACCTGTTAAATGAAGCTATAAAACCCCGCGGGCTAGCAGAAGCTTCGGGGTGTTCAATAGCAATGTTAAGTGTCTATGCCTTGGGTTATGGACCAGGAAGCTTCTCCCCAAAACATGAAGTTTTCTTTGTTTAAAATTTCAGTGCAGACAGACATAGAAGGTAGACACATAAAGATAATCTTTCTCAGATACAAATACTTTGGCTTAAAGCCACTGTATTTTTCAAAAACCCTTTTAATGTAACCATCTCTGAAATCATTGCCATTGAGGGTAGGTGAAAAAAACTCCATTTATCTCCAAGGAATGCAGTAGGTAGACCTAGCTTTTCATGCAATAGCTAGAAAGCGCTACAATAATTCTTATCTTTACTGACATGAAATTCTTTTCAAGCAACAGTTTTAGTGCTTTTGCATAGAGTGACCTTTGCTCTTTCCTAGCCTGTCTGAGATGTAACACTAGAAGTTTGTTTGCCACGCAGGGCAGTGAGTTGACAAGGGTATTACTATCTTGCTGAGCATCACATGACATGAACTTCTAACCTTACTCAAGAATGTTATGTATTTTTCACACTGACTGATTTTACTAAGAAAAAAAATCAGTTTTAATGCAAAATATGTAAGCAAAAACAAAATTTATCTCTTGTTTCTTACAAGTTTCTTCACGTTCAAGCTTATACATCTTGCAGATGTGTGTCGAAAAATGTCATTTGAGTTTTTTTGAATATCAAGAATATTCTTACCTTTATAAAATGATTTTTAAACCTGTAACAACCAGGGAGAGTTCTCTGTTATCTGATTGTGACTTACCTCATCCATCACTATCATGTTTTTTGTCTTTGCAAGGTATCTGCAGTATTTACGTGCTAGTTTATACTTTATAACATTCATTAGCCCAGTGAGCTGTTCTTGTATGTTTTTATAAGCAGAAGTACATCGTTTAAATCCCTCACAGCAGGCTAATTTATTTTTTTCCTTCTTACCTTCTTTTTTTTAATCATTTATGCCTTCCAGAACAAGAAACATAATAAGGTGACTGGTGATTTTTTTTTTTATAATTTTGAAAACATAGAACGTGATGTAGATAGAACAGAAAAATTAATCCACATAGTAAAGACAACTGAACAGACTTAATTTACATTTCAAATGCTATGTTTCATTCCATTAAAAAAATATATATAAATCACATTGACTATTTTCAGCATATAGCTGACCAGTGTTAAGTTTTGCATACCCACCATGCTTTTGAGACTATTTTTATAATTAATTTTTTGTGTATGTTTGGCCACACTTTAAATTCCAAGAAGTAGACCAGAAGCCTTGCTGCTCACTAAGGACCAAGACTATTCCTAATTTTTATGTCCAGATTTCATATCAGGAATTTAAACAATACTTTCCTGAGGAGGCTAAAGCTGACAAACATTTACTGCCAGGCTCTCTCCCTGGTTGTGATTTTTCTACCTTCTAACTAGCATTGCACGCTGAAATAGAATAGTAAATCATATGTACACGTAGCCGTGTGACATAAACAAATTATTCCTTAACAACTCACATATGGGACATAGAAATGAGGTTGATCTTTGGGTAACATCATCATCAAGATTATAGAAAGCACTGTTGAAAATGCATCTTTTTCCCAGTCTTGCCGAATCGCGAGCTCTGTTGCCTCTTTACAGCAGTGAGATTTAATGAAATGCTCATGATGCACATCTAGGGAGAGATGCATCTTGTTCACGGTGGGGGTCTCGCTTCCCCTCATGTGCTCCTGTAACTCCCATTATTGTTAATGGGAGTTTCACCAAGCGCATCAAGGGGAGGAGAGACCCCAAAGTGATAAGGATTATGTGTTAGAAATCACCATATACTTTTCTTTTCCTTCTTTTTCTCCCCTCCTTCTTGAAAATCTGCAAAATGAAAAACTATTAAAAGAGATTCTGAAAAAGGGAAGAGCAGTGCTGACATCTGGGGAACCCACTGGGACGCCATAGCTAAGCCAAAACCTCTTCTCTAGTTTTTAGCCCAAATTTTGTTACTTCTACCTTTCTGGACCAAGCCTAAGGCTGAGCAGCATGGGGAACACACTGGAGCCTTGACTGGGGAAAACAGCCATTGAGAGCCTTTTACCTCCTGGCTGCTTGCTGTGGGGGAGGGCCTTGCATGTGAAATGATGTCATCCTGTCTTTGCTCTAATTCCCTGACTTTTAAACTGACACTGACGGACTGCACGGGGCGCAACATTTGACCCATTTAGCAGTTGATTTAATCTGACTAGAATGTTTCAACTTCTAAATCTCTATTTGTCTAAATAAGTGGTTTTTAAAGGAAATCAGTCACTTTATTATTAAGTGATTTTTTTTTCTAAAAAAAAAATTGACTATGTTTGGAGTGATCTGGCCATCCAGAGTGCCCTCTAGTGTCCATTTATAGAATTCACTTAATACCCGTTTTAGGGAGGGGGGAAACGTAATGAAGGGTGGCCACAGCATTGTTCTTGGTTGGATTCCCAGGCTTGTGTACATCCCTGCTGGTATCAGTGGTGAGTGCCCAAATGCTAGTGCAAAGAAGTCAATAAGCTCGCGCTCTCTCCTACTTTCCCTCTCTCTCCCTCTCCTCTCTCCTTCCTTTTCTCCCTTCTTCACTCTCCCCTCCCATAGTCTCTCTCTCTCTCTCATTTTTAATTCTTAGAAACCTAGAGACAAAAATTGAATGGGAGACCTTTCTAGGTTGTATATTTTCTACTCTGTATTTTCTTACAAATGTAATTTTAAAGTAGAATCCTACTTCCGAAATAGACTCCCTATTATGCACATTCTCTTTTTTGGCTTTAGATATTAAAGGGAATTTTGAAAATTTCTAGTAAATTTAACACTTTGTATTAATCACAGACTAAGTATAATAAGATGAACACAGTAATGACATGCTAATCTGATTAGTTGTGTTGGAATTGCCAAGAAGCCTGCTGTTTGAGAGCCGAGGAACAAAACTAAGATGACAACCCTGGTCCAGCATGTGTCTCCACAGTTATCCCCTCAGAATTCAAAGATGACATTCCAGTGATGGAAGCTGTCAGCACACTCGTGTTCTGCCTGGCTAGTGAATACACGGACATCTTATTGATACTACTTGCATTCTTTTTGCATTAACTCATCAAAACTCAATTATCACGAAATTAAAAACAGGAAACCGTTCTCAGTACAACAAAAGCATCCAGTGTATTTAACTCTGTTCTGTGTTTCAGGAGACCCACATTGTATAAGTGACAAAGCATTTATTACCCCGTTTATTGTGGTATTACAGAGCGGAAAGCGCTAAATAATCAATCAGTTAATGGTCTGTATGGCAGTTTGAGCACATCACATCCATTGTGCTTATGCTGTGAGAAGGATGAGCTGATAACTCCAGTGTATGTTGCATGTTTATTCAGAGCCTAATGTCCTAAACTGGGGCTGACAAAAATCTGTTGAAAAATGCAGCTTCAGCCCTGGCAATTTCAAAGTTGCTAAAGTATTTCAGAGACAACTTTGAGAGGCTTTGTCCCCAAAGAAAAGAGCTGCAATTACCCTTTAGATTATTTCCATATCACCTGCTTTCTTTAACCAGCTTTGGGTTTTAGAATTGAAAAAAAAGTTGGCTCCCTAGTTTTGGTTTTATGTTTATACTCTAGCTCCTTTACTATTATTATTTTTATGGAAGTGTCCCAAACTCTGTGAGATGGTTATTTCACAGTGTGTGTGTGTCGTATCGCACAGATGCTGCTCATTGTAAAGGGTGGCGGACCTGTCTTCAAAACATGTGGCAAGTAGGTCAAAGGCATTATATAAAATAAGTGGAAAGCGACTTTTAGGTGCTGCTCTGATGAGAACATGTTGCCTGACAGGTTTTAGATGGAAGACAGAGAACGAAAAAAAGAAACTCAAAATCAGATTTTGGAAAATGGTCTTAATTAAAGGATGGTAAGAAGTTGTATTCTTGTGTGGATGTAATAAAATGTTCATTTACTCAGGACAGAACTTTTAAAAATTATTACGGTGATCCAAGGCATCCTTTAATTTCTGTTGATTTATTTTAAAATGAAGGCGCATTGCATAATAGCTCTAACTCCTGTTTTCTCTTTCTTCTTCCTAGGAGATAAAAGCACTGACTATGCTAATTTTTACCAAGGCTTATGGGATTGTACAGGAGCTGTTTCTGATGAGTTGTCCTTTAAGCGTGGTGACGTGATTTACATCCTTAGCAAGGTAAGAAGATACCCCAAAATGACAACTGCAGAGCACCAGTACAAAGCTCCAGTTTTAAATGCATTTGGATTTGCAGCGCTAGGGAAAAATGCCAAGTGGAATTCTTCTAGGCCCTTACTAACAATTGGGAGTTCACAATAATTAATTATTTTGTCAAGTGAAATATAATCAAATTTTAAACACAATCAGATAACAGAATTCAACTTAACAGAGTGTTTACCTATCACTTCAGCCCTTGGCTCCCATCCACTCCCGGCCTTCTCCAGAAACAATATACTTATGTGAAAGTTAACATTGTAAGATATTAGGTTATTTATTATGTTTTTCTTTTCCTCTTCCTTTTTATTCTTCTGTGTGCTTATTCTGATTTTGTCTGCCATTCACTACTGGAAACACTGTGTTTATAGAACAAGTTTTTTCATCTTTATGTAAATACATCGGGTGTTCCTGCAATTTAAAAGCAATGCTTTTCCATTCAGACAGGTTTAGGTAATTTTTTTTAAGTTCGACATCCCATATTTGTAAACATAATAGCAAAGTCTGTTGCCGTAAACTCATCTATATACATGTATATATGTATGTATGTAAATCTTTGTCTCTGCTCCTTAAGACTTATACTGTATTATTCACAGTCTTTTGGTCCTTGGATTTAAAAGTCAAGTTTCTTGTCATGATTATACTTCTGACAACATGTGTGAGCTCCGTTAATTGTTATATTTTAATTTCCCCTACTATAAACGGGGGATTTTAAAAATCCTTCTCGTCTACTTTGTGAGACTATTTTAGGAACAAAGGACACATCAAACAATTTCCCTGCTTTAAATATAAGAGGGGAAATGTTAAGCCATAAGTCCAGTTTAATGTGATTAGAGAAATATTTTTTACTTTTCAGAGAGGCAATATGTCTGGTTAGATACAGAAGAGAATTTGGAAATAAGGTCACGTGTTGAATTTTAACTCTAGATGGCAGGTGCATAAAATCATAGAACATTAGAGTGAGGAGTGTTAGCAATGGTCCTCTATTCTTGGTTTCACAGATGAGTGATCTTGAGTAAATAAAAGTGCCAGAGTCAGTACTTAAGGTATGTGTCTTGACTCCCAGATCAGTGCTTTTCCCTCTATTATCTTTCTTCTGTCTTTCTTCCCTACCCCTTCCTATCTCCCTCCCTGAAGTTGAAACTGTCATAAAGTGTGTATACACGTCATAGGGGTATATCATACTTTTAGGATTCTGGGGGAGGTAGTTTCTCTTGTACCAAACCTGTTCTGTGTAATTTTGTTTGTGAAGCCTGATCATAGAACTAAGGTTAGAGGTAGTCCATCTAAAGGAAGGCGACTACTGCCATCTACAATTTTTAAATGCTGTTATTTGGGAGAGAGAAGACCAAAAATACTTCCTCCAGCAGCCTTTTACAAAGCTTGAAGTTCTGCCATTATGATTGTATTTATTAAGGACTTTGTAGAGATGAATATTTTACCTGGGGCTCATTTTGCTTTTGCAAAGAGAGCCAAGAAAGAAACAGGAAAGAAGGCCTTGTTAGCCTGCACATCAGCACTGGCTTAAATGATTACCTATATATACTCAGCCAGCTGTGGACCTGTAGAATCAACCTGATAAATCTTGGCGAGGGTGAAAAGTAAGTACACTCAGCTATCCTTGGATGGGATTGATGGGATTTGGACATACTCTGGGCCATTGATGGGTGTCTTGCTATTGGTTGTCGGGTTGCTTGGGGGTTGAGTATATGTTTGTGAAGATACTTCCCTGCCTCACTCTGGGCAAGTTCAGATAGGAATCTCTGACTCTATAATCTTTATTGGCTTGGCCTTCCAGTTTTATCAAAACTTTGGCAAACACAGACCATAAATTAATACCATGAATACATTTAATATGTGAATGAAGACTATAATTTTGACAGCTTGGTATTATTATAAATTAAGAATTCAAGGCCTTTAATAGAAGAGAGCAAAAAAAAAACTGCTCAAAATGACTTGTTTCTAGATCAAGGTAGGATCAATGTTACAAACTGACAGATTTTTTTAAAGTACAATTAGTATAAAAACGGCTAGCATTGCTATATGCCTAGAAATTTGTTTAATCTCTCTCAGTTATATTTCATGGTGATGGAATGAAAATTTTACCATTTTAATTTATTTTTTTACACCATCTAGTGGCTCAGAATATGTGGTGCAGGTAATTGCAGCTAACGTGTACAATCAAAATGGTGTCATAAATTCAACTTTACATCTAGACATGGGTTATTACTTTCCTATGTCATGTAAATAAAAAATTAGAAATTATTCACAAAAAACTTTGTTCAATATAAAAATTGTATACATAGGGAAGAGTGCATCTTACGGAATCTAACAATATTTATAGAGACAGAAAATGTGTATTTTGTAAAGAAATGAATGCTATGAATTTTCTACTGAATAAAACCATTTAAAATATTTTCAAGATATTCAACTTGCTCTTATTAATGAACCGAATTATGGTTTGATTCAACTTACCTTACAGGAGTTTATCAGTTCTGAAAATAATCTAAAAAAGGCAGCACAAAATAGTTTAAGATGCATTCTTTCAATATAAATGAGCACTTAGACAAATCAAAAAATAAAATGGCATGCATTGTAGTGAAGGGCATTTTAATTTTGTAAACGTAATGGCAAAAAAATGTTTAACTAGTTTAGGGACATTGTCTTCATTAAAAATTGCTACAGAAATATAGTTTTATTTTAAAATTCAATTGTCTTTCTGTTTTGCAAGGAAGCCTTGATGGAGTGTCAGCTGTGCTCAGTCAGCCTGGGGGTTATTTATTTAGGCTTCTTTTGAGAGTTATACAAATCTTAGCCTTTTTTTCCCCAGTGAAAATCAAATATTACAATAAAGAAAGAAGAACAGGCAGATACCCTTGCCCTTCCCCCTTCCCTTTTTAACATTTTCCAATTAGCAGCTGTCATGTGACTCCTAGCTGCGCTAGCCCCTCCTTCAAAGTATCTGGTATCTACTTAGTTTTAACCTTTGAACCCCACTAATAATAAATCTACATACAGCTTGCCTTAAAAGGCAAGCCAGTAACTTTTTGCCTTACAGTGCTTTTTTATATAGACTTGCTGCTGGTTTTTTTTAATGTGTTAAAATGCTTCAATAGTTCAATGGAGATATGGAAATCGTTTTTTCCCCCTAAAAAAGAAAATGGAGTACATTTACAAGGATGAATAAAGTGGAATTTTTTATTTTAATGGCAGCTGCACTGTTCCTGGATTAAGGCTGAAACCCAAATCTTGGTTTCATACTTGGTTACAATGTGATAAGGAGAAAATCACATTCGAGGTAGAAAACCTTTCTTTATTTATGTAAGGAATCAGGTTGTCGTATCTAAGGTAAGAAGAGTTCTTGAGCTTCAGATCTTGTAGAATTCATTTTACTGAAAAGGAGAGAATTGAGAACTTAAAATGCTAAGGCAAAAAATTAAATTAGTTTACTAGTTTGAGAAATGTGTTTTTACTGCCACCTAAATAAAACATGGACATAATATTGTAGTTGGTTGTATTTTCCTAGAAACTTGTTTATGAAATTTTCATAATTTCAAGAGCAGGATCCAGATTATATAGCAAAGGCATATTCTCTAGCCCTGCATAAGCCAGAAGGCCGTGCAGAGAGGCCAGCCAAGCAGAGGTGGCGGTGGAACAGGCTGCTTTGGAAATGAGCAGAGCTGCAGGGCCTACTTGGCTTAATTCAGCATGGAATAATCAAGGGTTTGCCAGAAAAAGAACAAAAGCTTAAAGAGAAGCACTAAGTTTATTTATTTAGTTTTTTTTACTTAAAATATGTGTTAGTTTGGTAGTTTTGCTAGAAACTTAAACTGAACAATCCATGATTTCTTATGCCCTTTCCACCCCCACCCACCACCTCAAAAATCAGGACCTCCCTGGGTATATACAGCACACTTACACTCTTTGGAAATGTCTTCCTCTTGAGCCCTTTAGAACACAAAGCTAGACGTTCCAGGGAAATTGTTAGACAGGAGACCATAGAAATAGACTACTGATTAAGAAAAGTTTTCGACTACATGTTTAATAAATTACAGATAGGTGACAGATGTTCATAACTGGATTACATGTAGCTATCAGTAACATTTTAAGAAAATGTTATTTCTGAAATATTCTCTCTTTTTTTTTTTTGAGACAGAGTCTCACTATGTCATTCTTGATAGAGTGCAATGGCATCATAGCTCACAGCAACCTCAAACTCTTGGGCTTAAGTGAGTCTCCTGCCTCAGCCTCCCAAGTAGCTGGGACTACAGGTGCCCGCCACAATGCCTGGCCATTTTTTGGTTGCATTTGTCCTTTTTGTCCTGCAGGCTGGGGTTGGATTCCCGCCAGCTCAGCTATATGTGGCTGATGCCCTAGTCTCTGAGCTACAGGCGCTGAGCCTGAAATATTCTCATTGGAAAATCAGATGCTGCTTGGAACAGTTGGGTAGAAACCCGATCATAATCTTCAGATTCCTTTGTGGCACATTCCAAAGTACTGTTATTTTTTGTTGCCCTGGTACTTTGTTATACCAATTAAGAGACAGTGGGCAGGGAGGGGGGAATGAAAAAGTGTTTGTTGAATACTTACAATGTCCTGTTCCAGACACTTAATATATTTTCACTTATATAATTCATATGATAACCCTGTGGAGTATATGCTGTTATAATTTTGCAGACTAGGAAACCGATGCTCATAAGGTTGTGAAGATACCCAGCTAATAAGTGGCTTTTCCTGACTGCAGGGCAGGTCCATAGTCTTTAGTCTTTCTACGTTGCTACACTTGAGAAGGCCTTGATTGGGACTTTGACTTTTTTTCTGTATCAGAGTTTCATTATAACTACCATATCCCCTTTCTAAACATTAGTAAACCATGTTATTGGCCATATTATTCCATTTTTTAATCAACAAATATTTGATAAACACTTATTATCCAGAGCATTGTTTGGAGCAGGATCCAGAGAAGCCATAATTGCCTTTTTTCAGGGATACTACAATTGAGTTA
Organism: Galago senegalensis; assembly: GCA_963575145.1. Taxonomy (NCBI): domain Eukaryota; kingdom Metazoa; phylum Chordata; class Mammalia; order Primates; family Galagidae; genus Galago; species Galago senegalensis. The sequence continues at coordinate 19,739 of CAUYTI010150444.1, read as the reverse complement.
GTTGTAGAGAACACCAGTCCATGAAATAGAATAGTGTAGCCTATAAATGTTAGAGAATTGGGGAAGCCCAGAGGAGGAGGATGTCAGTAGAGCCCGGAGTAATTAAGAAAAGAGCTATAAGGAAATAGAACTTGAACTAGAACTTCACATATGGATGGAGTTTATTGATTCAACAACTATTTAAATGCTTATTTTCTTGGTCTGTTATAAAATCCACAAGAATGTGTTAGAAAAGGGAGTGATGATCCACCATGATAGGATCATGGTGGTGATCCTGTCAAAGACAGGGAAGTGTAGATCCCGTAAACTGCCAGGGTCACTTCTCTTCCATTACCTTCTTTGGAGAACGGTGGGCAGCTGGAGAAACCAAACCAACCTGTCTTTCCAACCTGGTTTTCCTGCCTTATTGCATGCCATGATTGCCATATTTCCTCCCCTACCTTTGTGTGCCTGTGTGTGTGTGCACGTATGTGCGTGTGTGCATATGTATGTGGGGGGGGGGTGAGGCTTAAACAACACCCATTTATTATCGCACAGTTTCCATAGGTCAGGTGGGCGCAGCTCAGCAAGGTTCTTTCCCCGGGTCTCTGGTGCTACAGTCCTGCTTGGATTCCGGGCTTTATTCCTTCCTGGAGCCTGGATTCCTCTTCCAGATCATCATCCTATACCTTTGTGTTAACCACACTCTAAACTACTTGCTCTTCCATGAACAAATCCTTATAGGCCTTTCACCTGCCATTTATTACTCCTTTTATTATTTTATCTGGAGTCCGAGCCCAGCTGTCACTCTCTGCAAAGGCTTGTACATTCCATGCTTGCTTCTCTTTTCACAGATTTTTCTCCTTTCCCACTGAACACTGGATGTCATGATTATCTCTCTCTCTCTCTTTCCCTCAACTCTGAAGTTCTTGAGACAGACACTGTGTCTTAAGTACTTTTATATCCCCAATATCTACCATTATGGAAGACAGATATTTAATATATGTTTACCAAAAGAGAGTTAAAAATGGGAAATGATACTGACTAATTAAAAGAACTCATAATGATGGAACCATAGAGCTAGGGAGACCTTAGCACTAACTCTTCATTTTATAAGGGAAGAAATTGAGGCTCAGCATAATTGAGGAAAAATATATAAAACACTAAAGGAAAAAGGATCACCCCATGAAAATGTTAAAAGACAATAGAGATTTCTGCAGTTGAACTTTTACTTTGGCCCCAACCTCTTTGGCAGCCAAATTGAAAAAGAGAAGAGAGAGAGAGAGACAGGTAATAATTCCTTTTAATCACAAAAGAGGAATGTTGGTTTTTCCCAAAAACTGGCTACTTAAAAAAAAAATCCCACATGAATTTCCAGAATCTGGACTGAATATCTGGCCTCAACAATTTTATATAATAAGTGTAAGAGTGGCAGGTAATAGTCTTGACAAAAAAACTTTCATAGTAAATATGACAAAATATATCATACACGTAATTCTGTGATGGTTCAAATGTATAATAATTAGGGTTATCAGTTTATATCAAACATGTAACTGGATTATTATAGAATCTCAATGAGGAATATCAACATGAACAAAAAAATCATCCCTAAAGAACTTGAGAATTGCTCGAGGTCCTGTACCTACTGAGCGGGAGAGCTATGGTTAGACTCGGGATCTTCTGAGCATAGGAATACCAATAAGAGGCTGAAAAAACAGATTTTCCATTATACCTGCCACACTGTTTCTACTTTTGCCGGGTTCTGTCTTAACCTCTTCAGTGCTTACAAACAAATTCAACTGAACTCCTTCTTCTGAGAACTAGAATTATTTGGTCCCAGTTCCAAAGGGGACAGATATCTTTCTTTCTGCACATGACAGTTAAGCTCATTAGACAAGGCATCCTATATAGTGCATTTGAAAACATGGTGGCAACAGCCTGCCATGACTAGCAGCAACACCCTGTTTCAGATTGCACACCCAGACTTGCACAGGTAACATGCTTCAGAACAAATGCTTGTTTAGTTGCTACTGAAGGTCCTTAAGTATGTCTAATATATACAAATGAAAAGTACTCCTATTGTAAATTACATTTCTTAAGAAATTATTTAGGGTAGTTAGCTGTGTATCATCCAAAATGAAGACCAAGTCTATTTCATCATCCCAGGATCGAATCTGTGAACACATTTTCACACACCCAGTATTGTGCGGCATACAGATAAGGTGTAAGGCCCTTGGCCTCAGCGAGTTTGTACTTTAATTGAAGAAATAAAACTAATGGACATAAAACCCTTGGAGGAATAAATGCTCAGCTTGAAATGAGAGATGTTGATGGATCAGACAATTCAGAGAAAAATTCATGAGTTAAGTAACATGGGTTTGGCTGAGGGAGGCAGGACTTCCCTGGGGAGGAAACATCACATGGGGATGTAGGAATGAGTGTAGTGGGGAAGGTTGGACCAGGCAGACCAGAACCGTGACCAGAGAAGGCCAAGCAGAGGAGTTTGTAGTTGATACATTGGGGAGCTTGTATAAATTCTTGAGCAGTGGGGTAAACTAATGAAGACAGTTTCCAGGAAGAACAGAGAGGCAAAGTCAGTAATGTAGTGATGTGGGGCAAGGTGATGAAGGCCTGAACTAGAGTAGGGACAGAACAGAGTGGAGCAGGTGAGCCTGAGAACAGTTGGCAGTGGCATGCCTCGGTGGGTGAAATGCCCTGAGTACCCTGAGCACCAAAGCCGATCTCTGCAGAGCGTTTGATCTTTCCTTGCCTAACATTATCTGCGACTCATCAGTCTGAATATCAGTTTTTACTGTGTGGTATTATTAACTGTTGATGCTATAGAATTAAATGTGTTTTGAATCTTGGGATATAAACTAAAATTTGTTAGGGAAATTAAATTCTTTCAGCCAGCTTTTCTTTTTTTACTTGTCCTTTTGTCTCTCTTGCTTTAAAAATGGAGTTTACAGTGTGAAGAGAAAAGAAATAATTCTTTGGATTAGAGGATCTCAGAGTCACACCTGCATATCGCAGATTGTAAAGTAACGAGGTTGATTTCCACACACTGCTAGGAAACTTAGTGTCCTTAAGCTCCTTCACAAATAGTCATGAAGAAATGTAGAGATTGTAAGTGTCCGTTTCCTCATTTAACAGCTTAGAAATCTAAGATTTTAGCAGTTAATGTTAGATAGTCGTAATAAAACACTGAGGTTGTCAAGTTCCTGTTGTGCATTTGAAGAGAACTTTTTGAAACGATGGATTTATGAGAAATGAGAGGATTCTAGAAAATTTGTGATCAGAGTTCATAAAAAGGAAGAACCTGAACAGGTGGCCTTGAAGAAAGTATTTATGTATTTTAAAATAACTACCTAGTTTTGATAGTACTATGGTGTTTACGAATAATTTGAAAATATCACAGTGAATACTTGGAAAACAATAGTGAAGTTCTTTGGTCCTTAAACTTCCTGTATTTTATATTTCGTGAATAAATTACTTTCATTTCCACTAGAGGCTAGTATGTTCTGAGGCACAGACGTATGTTTGGGAAAAGCCTTTAAGCCTTTCAACATTTCTAACACCTGTTGCTTTTAAACATATGGACAACTGATGTCTGAAAGGGCTACGTGGAGAAATCGTGTTTCAGGTTTCTGTTAAGCAGGATTCTCTTATCATTTCCTTTGCAGAAAGTGGATTAACATACGTGAGAAGTGAGAGTCCTGGTGCCTTAAAGGATTTAAGTAAACATTGGGGTCTTATTTAAGTGTAAAATAATACACCCGCAGGAGAGAATTGGTTAATGAGTAAACATGGGCGGTTGTTCACTATTGTGTTTATAAAGTGTCTGTTTTACTTGATCAAAACTAGCCCCCTTTTCCTGCCTTCTTACGCCCTCGCTTTAATTTATTGCTCAGTAAATATTAACTGGGGCCTAAAATTTTAACTAGGAACTAAATGAAGTGATTTTCAAGGTATGGAAATTGAAAACACAGGAGTTAGATGGCCAGGGTTCAGTGGCACCTATTACTTTCTCGGATTATTGGGCAAGTTTGGCCTTTTTTTTTTTTTGCTTCTCTGACTGCCACATTACATTTTGCCTCGAAGCCATCCATTCTGCAGATATTGAATTTCTTTTGAGTACTATTTTTATACAATAAGCATCACTACACCTCTGGATCTTGATAGCATTACTGAGAGAGGAGAAAGCAGCTTTGTGTTAGTAATTACCTAACATTGTCAGAAGCTGACTGCAGGCCTCTTTCTAGTGATAACAGAATAACCGCATAATGTAGCTTTATAGCACATGATTAATAGAAAATAATTACATGTCCTACAAAGGGATGCAATATTTCTTATAAATTGACTAGAATGGTTTCCTGTAGATTAAAGGACTCTTCATTATTTTATCAGTCCTCCTGAAGTACAGTCACTTGCCTATGTTAGCATTTCAGTTGATGTTAAGAGCCGAGTAGGGTGAAGGATACCAGATGGCAGACCTTCTTGTACCTGAGATCTTGTGTGCCATAAAGATGACATGATGCTTCCTAACCTTTCAAAGATTTAGATGGCAGCCTGGTATGGCTCGTCTCTTTATTTTTCATTTATCAACAGGATAAGATTTGATAGTTTGTGTCATTTTGTTCTAAATGATCCACCTGTGACTTTATAGAAATGCCGTAGCGAGTATGCAGACTTTAAAACCACACTGTACCGAGGGCATCATTTTCCTTTCTATGTAACAGAACATGCACGATCAGGTTTGTTCGGCAGGTAGCAAGGAGGAAAGGAAAACACAGGCAGATTTTCTTCTTCAGGAGGAAACCGTGCACAATACTGCATCTTCAGGCCAAAGTTTAGAATTCTGTACTCCAAGAAGCATTTTCATTGCAATTTATAGGCTGCAAATGGTTTAATTGGGATTCATGTTGCTCAGGAGGCTCATCCAGGGGATGGTAATGATAAGAGTAAAAGCTCCAGTGTTTGCAGTCTGGTCGACATACTCTAATGGCTGCAGTTTAAATCCGTAAATTTGCTTCCTGTATTTTTACCTCAGTATATTTTATCTTATCTCCTAATTCCACACAAGAGTATTCTGTGCGATTCTTTATGAATGTAAAGTAACAAATATTCTGGTCTTTAGTTGTATCATTTTCCGATTTAAATCTGTGATATCTTAGAGTACTTCTATGAAGTATTTCATGTTTTTCAATTACTTTAAATTAAATGAAGCATTTAAGATGATTTTAGTTTGAAACTTTTTTTCTCCCTAGATTGTTACTGTTAAGGGATTTGTTTACAGTTGTGCAAGCCCCTCCCTCCCTGCTGTTTACTTCTGTGCTCTATGTGATAAATCTCACTGGTCTACCACCGTACAGAAGTCTCTCAGTTGTGATTTGTTGGAAATCAATTTCTTAAATTGGGGTTGAGTAAAGCTTATAGGAAGCAAATTTACGGATTTACACTGCAGCCGTTAGAGTATGTCAACGAGACTGCATGTGAGATCACATGACCTTAATTGACAGTGCAGACTGTAACCAAAGCAGAATATTATAGAACAATATAAACTTTCTGTCTTGTAATTTGAATCTAAACACTGGCACTCAGATTGAAGGCCATTCTCTGGAAGCAGATTTAGGTCAGCTTGGCCTCTGGCGAGATGTTTTTTCTGTCTGTCAAAGGGTAGGGGGACAGGGAGGACTAGGAGGACTAGTTCCTCGGCTCCTTCCAAATAACCAACTTAAAAAATCTTAGCTTGACATTGGGTAAGAGCTTTAACACTCAGACTTACCCCATTAACTATCCATTTTGAAATCTTATAATAGGCTGTGGAAGGTTAAGTACATCTGTTTTGTTAAGCCTTAGGGTCTAATTGTATTCATTGTCTTAAAAATTGAAAAGGGCAATTTTATTAGATACCTATTAGGATATGATGGCAGCTAATCATGGCTTTCAGTAAGTTGGTATTTTCTTCTAATAAATATTCCCTACGTGGATTAGAGTCCTCATCACTGGGTTCTGGGCATCGGAGTATTCTTGTCCTTTAGACAGTTTTGTCCACTAAATTTCACACTGTCGGTGTACTTTTAAAGTTAAAATTTTGAGTCTACTGCTTCATGAGCCAGAGCTGTGCCCTCACTATAAGGAGAAGTCCAGGATTCTTTTATTCTTCCCCCTTCTCTCCACTTTTTTTCTTCCAATAAATCTAATTCTGATGCTGCCCACTGTTTCAAAAAGCACCTCTAGATTTTGTCCTATAATCTATTAATATACTACATATCAATGCATACATGCTAACGTTGCTACATTTGTATTGAAGAATTTTCCCTTGTGGTGGTCAGTAACATACTAATCAATATAAATGTTAAGTCTGTGCTAGTATTAACCTTCCTTCCCCACATATAACTCAATCTGCATATGCACATTTATCTGTGACTCATGTTGGAAAATCATAACCTATTGAATTACTTTGGGGATTGATTTTAAAAATTTATCTTCTATGAAAAATTAAATTTGAGTCCTACAAAGCTTGTGCAGAGTATTGCTTTTGGAAGATATTATTCTTGAAACTTGTAATTCATTTTACTTTGTTTGTATCTCACTAAACATAAATAAATTTGAGATAAAAATACATTAGTCAACCTGGCAGACATATGAGACTGGTTCCGGAGCATTCACAATGCCTAAAGCAGTGGTGCATCTGTCAAAGGAGGAAAAGTGGGAGAAAAGGAGCCATAGGTTTGTTTATCACACGTTGCAGAATAAATGCAGAAGTCACTCATCAATCACTCTTTCTTGCAGCTAGATTAATATTTTGCCTTTATAACTTGAAATACTTTTATTCTTATTGATCCGTCACTATGAGGGTGAATCTAACACCACCTTTAAATTCCTTCTACCTGTCTTCTACCTAAGGGAGTTTATGATTAAATAAAAGGGACAATAAATGCCCCAGGGAAGCTACAGCAAAGGGACCTGTTTGTGAATTATTTTGTAAAATGAATTTTTTTTGGTATTATTAGCGTTTCCTTATTCTCCGATTTTTCTATTAATGTGTGTGTATTAGACACTTCTTAAAAAGGAGCAGCCCTCTGTATTCTAGATCAGTTTAGGGCCTGTCGGTTTAATTCAGTAGTTTATTGTGGAAAAAATAATTTCATCCTTGCTAGATGATAAGCTTCTTGAAGGTAAATATAGTCTCTTAAGGATCACAGCTTTAACCTTACAGCCTCTTGCACAGAGACAGTGTTCCCAGGCTTTGTGGAGAGAGAGGGAAGAACAGAGGGAGATGGGCTGGGGTGGGGGAGCCGTCCCAGAGCTGGCTTCCTGAGACAGTTTATTTTCTGAGTTCTTATCATTTGTGATTGTTTCTATGTTCTAAGCCTAGTAATAAACAGGCTTTGTGTTATACTTAATTTAAATCTTTGCCTAACAGCATTTTAAAGTGTCTAGAAACAAAAAAGATGAAAACGTTTCCCTTTGCAACTCAAGCTCTTGTAACTTTCTAAAAAGAAATCACATTTCTAAGAAGTTGCATACAAACGACATTGTACTTACACCAGTCTAAAGGTTAATATTGCATATTGTTTTCAATTAGGAATACAATAGATATGGCTGGTGGGTAGGAGAAATGAAGGGAGCCATTGGCTTGGTGCCTAAAGCCTACATAATGGAGATGTATGATATTTGAGAGTCCTGGGTAAGTACATTTTAATCCAATATTCTGTAATAGCTCATATGTTCTTTTGGTCTGAGTCTTTGCCTTTTTAAAAGTCTTTATAGTTTTCTGATAACACAAGATTGTGCCTCCAGATCTTTTTTGTTTTGTTTGATCTAGTTTAACTTCTAAAATAACTTCATGGAATTTACTTTGGAAATGAATAGCTTGGAGAAAGTTCCTTCAACAATAACCAGCTATTTTCCCCAACCAAGTCCTCTTTAGTAAAATACCACTTTTAAGGCTTTTCTGAAGAGTTAAATTGACAAAATGTTAAGTAAACATTTATTTTTCCTTGTCTAAAAGTGTAATTTTTTTCTAAGCAGAGAAAGTCAACATTTCAACTGAAGAAAAAAAATTTAAATGCAACTTTCCCTTTCTGGCTGCAGAAAAGGAAGATTCTTCTGCTTGTCTGCAAATGCTTTGGATTTAGAAGCATCATGAAAGCATGAGTGACAGCTCAGAACCTCCCTTTGTTTTGCCGAATATTGCTTGTCTTTGACTGTTATTTTATGCAATTGTTCATTAAAATATTCTTTTGATGTGAAATTAAATGAAGGGCATTAGTGTCAATTAGGTGGAAGCAGTGAGGTTATACCTGTTGCTATTTTCCGAATAGTTTTTATTTACCCATTTGATTTAGGTGAAGAATTCATCACTATTTTATACATGTCATAGAGTTGACTATATTGTATAGTAGTTTACCACTGATACTTCTGCTGTGAGTTGTAATGTTTCTTAATCATTGGACAGCAATTATTTTTATATAATTTTATATTATTTTAAATTGAGTATATCATACAAGTTTTTTGGTAGATGATCAAGAATGTATCTACTTAAAGCTTTGTAGATGATTTATCTTAGTACTTATTTTTCACGTAATAGTAACATTTTCACAAGAGAGGTTTTACAGATTGACAAATTTACTTTCTGTTAAAGATAGCAAAAAAAACAAAAGAATGATAGAATTGCAAAATCCCAGGTGCTGTCACCTGCAGTCCAAGTGTAAGCCAGAAGTGGGGTTTGTGCAAAGCACTTTACCAATAACAGTATCCTAGTTCCATGATGGCACAGCAATGTTTTCTACGGTGGTAGAGTGGACCAACAGGTGCATAGAATAGTGTTAGCCTGACATGTGAGTTATACTCTCTGCTGCCTGAGCAACACTCGCAGAATCAAGTATACTCTACTTCCAAAGGTATACTTTGGAAAGGAATAGCTTTCTCCAAGATAGCTCCAAGATACCTTTTCCTAAGATAGCTATTCATTTCCAAAGTATAACTGAATATATTCCAAAATATATTTGAAAGTACACATTTTCATGTATATTTGAAGTCAGAGTTATTTTAGATGCCTACAAGGTGTCAATGTGGCCGTAACAAATATAATGAAACGCAATTGCTGATTGAATAATTATTTGGAATAGACATAATCTCCTAATATTGAATCATTACTGAGCAGGTACTATCTGTTGAACTTTTCAGATCTTTGCTTTATAAAGATCTTAACCTTCCAAGTGAGCTAGAAATATTTAAAGACCTCCATGATTTATGCAAAACTATTTGCAAGCCGTATTTCAGAGTGTTTATTTTACAGTTTTCCCTTCAAAACCACGATTATCCAGTTGCAGATGTAAAAAAAATCGTAATTTTAGGAATTGTAAGTAAACTTAGGTATATATAAACATTGTACAGTTAGGTTTCAAAACTTACATTTGTGCAGTTGTTAACCTTTTCCTAAGATAGTGCCATTGAAATAGATTGAAATCATCCTGGCAAAAGTTTAAACAACCAGAGAGGAGTTTAGTGGGCTGGTTTTCAAATTCTGAGGTGTTGAAAAGCAAAAACAGTTGTTTTCAATGACAATGTAGCCTTGCTGTTGGATTTAGGTTTCCAGCTTCTGGTTTAAGAGAAATTTTTAGAGCTAGGCCAGTAGATGGCAGCAGCCTTTCATTGCATACAAAACCACTGGGAACTCCCCTCCCCCACTCAGGCAGAAACTTGCCAACAACATAAAAGCATTTGGAAGATTTCTGCCTCCTTTTACAGTTAATCCAGGAGAGGGAGTCCTTTGCCAACTGATGACCAACAGTTCCAAGCCAGCTATCTCTCTCTGAGTGGTGACAATACAGAAAAAGGTATTACTTCTGTCCAGAGCTCCCCTGGCCTTTGTTCTTTTTTAACTTGAATATAGGTAGGACATAAGAAATGAAACAAAAGACTTAAAATTGGAGTGACAGGAAAAATGAATCATTATTGTAGATTCATGACTACTTCATATTCATGTGATGAAATCATTTGTATACAACCAGGGAGAAAGTTTTCTTTACACCCTTGACAATATATCACATACTCTTCAAGATCATAATAATACCATTAATGTGAATTTAAACAACATGGCTTGTTAAAAAAAATGCTAATTGCTATGTTCTCATTATGTTTAGCTTAGCTTTTATTTGTTTTTCTATGAACAGTTAGAGAGCTAATTTTTTTCAAAGGTGATTGTAAGTCATATTTTATATAGCATTTTGCTTGATTATTTGCTCTGTACTGAATTTGTACTCTATTGCCATTAGATCTTACAATAATGTTCCACTCTGCAAATTTTTAAGGTTCAAATAAAGTTTAATTGTTTGCAAACTGTTATGATGCTAATAATTCAACAGCCTGCTGTGTTACTAATGAAATTACTTTGTTATGATTAATTTGGAAAATAGTGTGTTGATTGTAGTAATTAAGCACAACAAGGTGAAGTAAATGATTCTAATGCCATCTGGCCTCCAAACTGAATGAAGAAATGAAATAGGGCTGTCATCTGAATTTATTCAAAGAAGTAAGGATAATACAAATGACTTTCATCGCCATAGGATTTACACTTAACCACAGCTCACTCCATTCTGTTTTTGCCACTTGGCTGCATATGACACTTTCTGTTATGAAAAAGAAGTTGTTTAGTTCAACAATTTTTTAATACTTTATTTTATGCTGATTATTTTTACTATGCGATAATTTAATTACAGATAATTACATAAAGTATTATAGAATCACAGAAAAACCACTTTCTAACACTACTCTTTCAACCATCTGTAAGCGAAATTTATATATGTGGGATTTGTGGGGGGGGAGCGAGAGGTTTGTTTTGCTGTCAGATACAAACACTTTGACTATAGCCTTTTACAAAGAGTAGAACTTCCATTCAATTGTTCCTAAAATGTGTGTGTTAAAGGTTCTCTCATGATTCTTACACATTCTACTTTTCCTATAATTTCTCTACTCTCATCTCTTGCTCCTCACTTCACAGACCCTGGCACCATCCAGGGTCATGATTAAAAACAGAAGTGAGTTACATGTTAGAGATTGAGATATGCAGTTCAGCCACTACAAGAAAACTGACCCTAATGTACATGGTGCTTAAAAGCTTGAACTTCATCAGTGAGACTTAGTGAAGTATTGTGAGAATTTTTAAATCAAGTAAAGTTCCTCTAAATTTCAGATGAATCAATTGCTTGTATTTCAATTTTTGAATGGAATTATAGAAACTGTAAAACAGATTACTTTTACTTGAGTTCAAGAGATTCAGGAACATTGAAAAGCAATCCACAAGATAAAGAAGAAAGAGGTAGAGATTGGAGATTAAAACATGATCAAGCCATAGAAAACACAGCTTCACACAGAGGTTGAAAACGTGTAATTTATACATATATATATATATATATATATATGTATATATAAAAATAGTCAAATGTGGCCTAGTTTGTCGGTAAAATCCTGAGTACAGTATTCAGAATTACAGAGAAACAAATAAGTATATTGTTAAATTTTCTGTCTACAAATTTGATCTATACTCAAATGTGTAAAAGTTTATTCTCTGGATTAGGAACAAGGGATTTCTGGTCATCCTTGGCTTTAGCCAACTTATCCACCTCCTGCCTTACAGTTAAGTTCTTCCAGAGTATCTGTTAGAACCCTTAATAGTGTAACATTTTGTTATGATGAGATAAATACTTATAAAATTATATAATCACAGTAACATGAAATGGCATGTCATTAGGCTGTGTTTGAGGAAGTTTTTCTCGGTTTTGCTAGTAGACTCTGCTCTATCATGAGACACAAACATATGATTCATTGCCAGCGTGGGACAAAGTACATGGTGTATATCCAGTAAATATTTGTTAATTAACTATTTTGGCACCCTGTGCTATCTCAGGACCTGAGATTTAAGAAGAGAAAATCTTGACTACTATGCCCGGTAGAGATAATGCTTTTATGCAGTAAATCCATTTCATAATATAATATCAACAAGTAAATGAGTTGATATTATTGTTAGTAACAGAATGGCGTGATACTGTGAATAATGACGTGTCTTTAGATATTTCCTCCTTTTCTTTCCTTGTGTTCAGTATTGCGACTCTTTCAAGTAAGTCACTCCCTGGTGACTTAGAAACTTCGGACAAGTGATCTGGTTTCACTTTCTAGTGAAACATTCCAAATCCTTGTTGGCCTCTATTCTATTTGGCTAACTTAGAGAACCCTCCCTTTCTGCTTCTGATTTTGGAACCCTTCTAGCTTCTGGGTGGATCCTGAGTGGATCAAAAAGGAGTTTCTGAAAATGGGAAGCTTCACCCTTGTTGCCAAATCCAATTATAATTCGTATTTTGTCCTTTAAAAAAAACCTTTACTCCACATTTCTTTAAAGTTGTATGATTAATACTAACTTGAGTGTGTGGAGTCCCCAAGATGAAAAGAACCATAAATACAGGGAGTAGCCCTAGTCGGACTCCTGCTCTGGTTAGGTCTGCGGTGTCAGTCAAAACACTGGTGAAATGTGCAAAAGGGTGAATATAGACATTGCTTCCAAAGCTCATCTTTTAAGTGCCTCTCTAAATGTTGGGACTTTGAAGGATGTTCTCTCTTTATGTTCCTGGTTTTCTTTTTTATTATCCAAATTACTTGGAGAGTTAAGATAGCGCAGCATTTGTAGGTTTTTTATTATTGGCCTCACCTCTGTAATACATGAAATATCATTCCTTCTACAGTACAAGCAGATGCCATTTTGGAGCTTGGACAGCAGTTCATGTTTCATTTGAGGACAGTGTCACACAGGTACTTTCGAGGGAAAAAATTAATGACACCAGTGTATGCCAGTTAAAAACAGCTGCTTAGAGGAAGAGAAAATTCCAACAAATAAGCAGATTTCTATACACTACTTTCCCTTCACAGCCCCCATGGGAGTTCTTTAGAAAGTCTCATGTTCTTCAACTACCATGTCAAATGTGATGATAATTAAGACTAGATAGTGTATGTTTACCAAGTGGTTACTATTTGTCATGCTGTGTACTTTTCATTCAGTCCTTGTAACAACCCCAAAAGGTAAGTTCAGTTACTTATTACCATTTTCCTGATTGGGAAACTGAGGAGAAGTAATTCTTCCCAAGGTCTTAGAATAGGAAGTTACCTAGCCAGGCCTCACACCTAGCCTCCTCCCCTCAATTCTGGACTGGTCTGCTGTGCAATACTGTGATGAATTCAAACCAAATGTTTCCTTCTGTTCTTTGCAGGCATTCAACAAATGCTTGTTGGCCCCTGATGATGACACTATTCCTATAAAATAGTTTGGAGCATGTGAAAAGAATAGACCAGTAGTTGACAGTTGGATAGCTGAGTTCGAGGGTGACCATATCAAATCCAAAGCAGCTAATCCATAATGGTGAATACAGTTAGATGTAGGAACTCTCCCATGAATGAACTTCCAGTCCAGATGAAGATAGGAAGTCAATCAAGGCAGGAGGACACCACACAAAGATGTCGTTCTAAGGAGCTTTTCCCATCCTCTCTACCTTCTCAAAAGTCAAGCCCAATGAAACGGACCAGCTAAGGAAGCCCTTGGGGAGGACTTTAAAGCAGTCTGCTTCTGCCTCAAATAGTTGTTTTTAAAGGATAGGTTTTAATTGATAGTTTTTAAAACTAGTTTAAAGAATTATTAACAAATTGTTCAGTCCTTTATAATCAATGAACAAACTTCATTATAAAATATGTATGATTTTGTAACTGGGTGATGGATATCTGACATATGACTTATTTATTGAGATACGAATTCATTTTAAGAATTTTTATTGGAATATCTGGTACAGAAGTATAAGGTCTTATTCCTCGGGCACCTACATAGTGCTTTGTGTGGGGCTTCATAAATAAAATTTTGTGTTGTGTTTTTTAACAAATCTTTAAAAAATTTTTTGTACCAGTGATTAGAAGCTGGTGGGGGCAGGTAAAAAGATTAGGAGGTTATATGGTCAGAGGAGGCAGTAAAATTGAGCCCTCTCATGGTCTAAAATGCTAAATGAAGTATTGGCTGTCTTATAGCCCAAGAGAAAAGGGTGTAGCAGAGTTCACTTCCCAAAGCACATTTTATGCTGTAGAGTTCTTTGAAATGTTTTTGTGCCTGGTACTCAGAACGTCATGCTTCTAAAGGACAGTGAGTGAATGACTTTGCATTGCCCTGCTCTCCAGATGCCCTCCAAGTAGATCTAGATGTAAAATAACCTGCCCATCCAGGATGCCTACCTATTCCCAGCTCAAGCACTGGCTGTCTGTAGAGTCTCTGTTGCTCCTGGATTTCATCTCCTGCTCCACTTGCCTCTTCCTCTCTGGGCTTTCCCGAGGAGCTAGTCATACGATCCATCAGCCATTAGAATTATTATTGCTCTTCAGAATTAGTAATATCATCAGTTGTGCTCTCTACATTCCATGAACCCAGCAAAAACTGTGTGTCTATCCTGTTATAAGTGTCCTAATCAGAAAACGGAAACGTCAGTCTTGCGTGTGTTGTGGTCTGTCTGTTGCATCGCCTCAGTTAGTCAGCCTATTTGCTTTATTCTTTGGGCTTGTTATTTTTCTTTCTATCTAATTAAATGATTCCATTTTGAATAATTACATTGACATGCCAACAGCATGCTAGGGGCACTTCAAACGCATAATTTGACATAGTCTTTCCAAAGTAGAGTGACAGTCTAAATAACATAGGATGTAAACGCAGGGCAGGGTAAGGACAGCTTCACAGAGTCTTACTTTGATGCAATTTTTAGGAATAAGCCACTAAACAGCATCCTAGGACATAAAAGAAAAAGTTCTCTGATTTTGATACATCTGAACCTTGTGGATTATCTGGGAAATAAGCAGAGAAATATTTTCTTATGTGTGTGTGCGTGTATACATTATATACATATATATAATCTTTTTATTCCCCTCCACCTGCCTTTTCAATACACACACACACACACACACAAATATTTTAAAATATACAGAGGGGAAGGGAGATGCAAGGGTTATAACATTGGCTCAGATGAGAAGATTGATTTTTTTGTAAAAATCCCGAAATGCTTGTAGCAACCGAATTAAGTATGAGGGGAAGCAAAGAGCTGTATGAATAATGTGAATGCCTTTTACAGAGTCGCTGCCAGTCATGGTGAACATAACTCTGGAAGCTGAGAGTGACCCCTACCCCTTCAGGAACAGGACTTACTCCCTTCAGTTGGAGACAGAGATGTACCAGTGTTTTCAGCTGAGAGTAAGCAGTAGGAAGAACAGTGAAATTGGAGTCAGCCAAAATTCCAGTTTCAGTCCCTAATGCACTGTGGCCTGGAATAAGGTTCCTGGACTGCAAAATGCCGGGGGTGCCTGTTCTCCCTCCCTCACGGGGTTGTAGTTCAGCTACAACCCTGGTATTTGGGGGTGACTTGAAAAATCAACCATAGCGTCAAACATGACTTTCCTGTATCTGAAGACTCAAGAACTAAAATGAAACTATGGTCAAAATAATTTTTTCTTTCCTACCAAAAGCAAACAAGGGAAAAAAATTTTAACACTCAGCCATAGCTGTGTAATACTACATGGAATAATGAGGTGTTGGTTTCGTTGTTGTAAATCACCCTAGAGGAGTTTGAGATTAAATTCTCCTATAATATTAAATGCATTTTTTAATCAACCTATTGGTTTCCCAGCTATGGTCAATTTCTGTTAATGGAGATTTCAATAACAGAGATGTTACTTCTGTCTATAAAATTTCTAAATATGCCTTGCTTATGATATTTAAAACCACCCATCTGCTAATGCTAGCCTTTGGTATGTGTTGTTTGTAGTTGGTTGGATTTAACAGAGAATTTTTAGATTTCAAACAAATACTCGGAGGGAGAATTTTGGTACAGATTTCTTTTTCCCTTTATCTCCTCCGTCTGTAATCTGTTGCTTACAGATGGGTATCCATGAATG
This sequence comes from Galago senegalensis, assembly GCA_963575145.1. Taxonomy (NCBI): domain Eukaryota; kingdom Metazoa; phylum Chordata; class Mammalia; order Primates; family Galagidae; genus Galago; species Galago senegalensis. The sequence goes on along the minus strand of CAUYTI010150444.1, from coordinate 3,785 downwards.
TGTGTGTGTGAATGCACATTTTTAGTTAAACGTTTTCTTCAGATGAACAAGTAGGAACGACACAATTTTGTTTCATCAAATTACCCTTATAACGTAGCACTAATCCTGGTTTGTAGTTTATGAAAATATGTGACTAGAAGTAAGGGCAAACCAGAACCTCATTACACATAACCTTAATGCTTTAATGTTATAACTTTAGGCAAAGCTAATAAAAGATGCAAAGGACTCTTAAATAATTTAAATTATCTAAAAAATTGAGCATATTCCTTCAAATAATAATGGCTTTCATGATCTGATTTTTTAAAAATTCATTTCTCATATCTTGAATTACTTAGAAGCGTAGATATCAAAGTAAGTTTGAGTTTATTTAAGATTATTAAGTGTATTTGTTATCATACAGAGTTGCTGAAGATTTCAGGTTTTAGCCTAGCAACTATAATCTATAGTGCTAAGCAGTACGTAATTCTGGTAACATGTCTGATAATGTCATTTTTGCATAGAGTGAATTCTTAGCACTTCTCTTTTAAAATAGTGCTATGTAATGTGACTCCTTGATGTTTTTAAACCATTTCAATGTTATCAACTTAAGGAAAGTCATGTTGCATACCTGTGATCCTTTGCTTTCTAAAATAAAATCTTCTCTTATCAATTTAAACTGGGAAAACTTAACCTTACCAATTAAACTGGGAAACTGTTACTCTCATAATGTATTTTCCCTACTATCCTTACATACCCTTTGTTAAAGGAACATAGTGGGAAGATAATGAATTGTAGCAACAGTGATTAAAGAAAGAATCAGCCTGTTTCTAAACTTTTCCTCCTTTTCCTAAACGATTATAGTAGAGAATTTCTACTTCTAAGCAAACCATTCTCTGCTTCCCCTAGTGCTGTGGTTTATAGCAATAAATACTCTATATTGATTACTGCTTCATTCTAATGGAAGCATGCTAAGGCTGGAAACATACGATAGCTTCAGCATTTAGTGCCTTAATTTTTCAACAGTTTTTAAATTTTAAAAATGGATGGAATTGTCTGAATATGCTTCTATTGGATCCATTTCATGCTATAAAATGATTCCCATTTCATATCTTTCCCAAAGATTATTTTGTTCACAATGTATTTTTTCCTGATGCTTCATAACGATTTTTACGTAATTGAAAATCTGTCCTTTACTCAGTTTGGAAACATGAAAACCGTATCAGAGCAACACGTTAAAGATTAGTATGGAGGATAGAATAATTAACAGCAGAGAGTCATACCGAAGTTCGGAATTTAGTCAGATTATTCAAGTATGCAATTTTAATTCATTAATTTGGTTTGGGGCTGCTTAAGATAAATATTTCTCTTTAAACAAGGTTTTTCTCTTGGAAAACCTATTGAGAAGAGAAGCATCTCATCTAAAACAAATACTGTGGCGGGGGGGGGGGGAGGAGAGATTTTGTTTTGTTTTTTGAAAAAAAGGATAAAACAAGAGCTACCCTAACTCTGCTAGAATTTATTCTCAGTCACAACCAGATTGCCATTTACACGCTAGGTATTAAAATCCAGTTAATGGTTGTCTTTCTAATGCTATGTGTTCAGATCATTCAATACAAGATTTATTCTGAAGCTATTTGGGGGCCACAAGGAAAGTTACTTTTCTTATGAAAGGAATTCTGTATTTTACTCCATTATTTGTAGAGTTTTTTTTTTTAAATATAAAACTGAGAAAAGTAGAATGGGAGCTGTTTGTTTCTTTGAATCCTAATACAGTATGTCTTCTTAATGAACCTGCCGCAGTGCCCAGAAAACAGCTCCCTGCAAATAAACATGCTAGAAGTGATTTAGCCACAATGTCCAGACTGTGTAAACATCTAATTATTACAATAAAATTGTCAATAAATTTACATTACTGCTCCCTTTTCAAACGTTAACCAACTTTTTCTTCACTTGATAAAAGGGCATAAATTGTATTTTTTATGTCTTGGTGTTTTTGTTTTCATTACACTTCTTGCTGCACTCTAGACAAAAGACCTCAAGCCTTAATGCCCTGAGTTATTCCTGGATGAAGAGCACTCCTACAGTTGTTTATTAACGTAACGTGTGGTTTCCCTTCACAGCGAGATAGACATGAAGCCTTCACAATCTGATCTTTAGTCACGGCATTTTTTTTAAAAGCCATAAAGCCAGTAGGATTGTAGTCACTGCAGCTTTAAGAGAGACACAAAGAATTAAGGCTCCTCATAATCCACTATTAGAATGGGAATTTAAGTTACATTAGAAGCAAAAGATAAAACGGTAAAACACAATAATTTCCTTTAACAAAGATCACGTCCGGTTTTCAGAATTATGATATCATGTTGAACATAATCGTGGAATAACACCCCCCCACACACACAAGTATTTCTTATATAACTGGTACATTAACATTAGAAAAGCAGAGTGATACTGAATTCTAATGAGGTCTGGCCTATATGCTCTGCTAGGAGAAGAATGAAGATAATTCATTTGTATTCTACAAAGCACTCGGAAATCCACGCGCATCCCTGTGGCTTCAGCGCGTGGTGCCGATCATCTGTTCCTACTTGGGGGGTGGGGTGGGGGGATTCGTGGCTTTGAACAGCATCCGAGCTGGGGAAAATAGTTAACCACTTTCCTGCTCGCTCTGGTTTCCTAATGACTATTTAATATGGTTGCTCTATGTACGCATTTGCTTTACCTGTTCCCTTCAAGGATCTTAAAAATTGTGATGCCTGTGTTGGTGACGGTGCATCTATGTACAAGCCAAACAAAGAAAATGGAGTGAAATTCAGTAGGGTGAATGTGATTTCACCATCTTCAGTAAACATGCCGGTTTTAAGTAAACAATGAGATGACAGTGAGGTATTTATTCATTTAAAAAAAAATCTGAAAAATGCTCCTTTTGATCTGATCCTGGCTGTTCAGGAAAAACTACATTCATTTGTGAGTCTTGCTGACATTCTGAGAAAACAGCCCATTTTCGAAAGTTATATTTAGCAAAACCAAGGAATGAAAGATTTTAGCAAATTGCCACGTAAAATGATCTGCACAAAAAGGCATTGGGGAAGTGAGCTAAGGCCTGTGCCAAACAGATGGCACCCCCTGCTGTGTTTTTGATTGAAAAAGAAAGGTAACATTTGCAGCCACGTCAAAGAGACAGTGATCAGCTAAACAAATTGGTCTCCGAAGTACCCCATCGCTGGAGCAAACCCCGCTGCAGGGCACAAGCGAAGCTGTATTTCAAAATAATGCTATGTTTGCGTCTTTCCTAAGTGAGGGGATATGTCCCCTTTTCATGCGGCAAAGGGAAGATGAGGTCTTTGTTGAAGTCGAGTGCGGTATTATCTGCAGAATAAGCAACAGAACTCACTAGCACAAGTGCCCATTTTCTCCGATCACCTCCAAATGCCTACAGATGATATTTGGGAAGACCCCAATGGTTTTTTTTATGTGTTGTTCACTTTCCTGCGTAAGGTCTCCAGGCTTACAGAGGAGAAATTGGTATGCGGGACCAAACAAAAACAGCACCAAATCATCACAAAGCCACAATTGAAGGAGGAGGAAGTGAAGGTGGGGGAAAACTCTACTTGCACTTGAATTCAGTTGCAAAATACAAACATCAAAAATGGCAGAGGGTGTCAGTTGTGCAAGTGTGTGTGGCAGGGGGAGGAGGTTTTTTTTCTTTCTTTTTTTTTTTTTTTTTTTTTGGGGAAACACAGCAGGCAGTATTATTACGCTTCAGTAAATAAAATGTACACAAATGTCCTTTGGGTGACATTCAAAAA